>JASANE010009978.1:0-77587 GCA_030248225.1 Trileptium ribeirensis
CGATTCAAAGAGGCTAAGTGCAACCATTCGAATCTCAAGGGTCATTTGGAGAAGGTCTGCCGCAAAAAGAAGCTTTCTACATCAAAGGCAAGCAAAAATTCCGTGAAAAGAATTGAATTCATCAACTGGGTCAAGGAATTCTACGACAATATGTCAAAGCTTGAAGTACCACTAGAGATTGATGGCAAACGGTGCGTGCTTGAGCTGGATACTGCCACTACAGGTAATTTTATAGCCACTGACTACTGGCATAGGTTGGGACGGCCGAAGTTAGATAACCCCTGCTGCCGCTATGAGACCGCCAGCAAATATGATTTGCCAGTGAAAGGCACTTTCGTTAGGAATACTCGTTGCCAAGGGTCAGAGTTTGGTTGTGACGTTCGATTTACGCTACCGACATTCCTGACTTGAACCTCTTGGGACGAGAGGCAACCAAACAGTTGGGAATCTCCGTGGATAAGGCAATGGATAACGTAATTTCTTGCAACGCAGTGTTTAGTCATCTCAAGGCTGACGTTGAGCTACGAGACCAATGCAAAGAACTTTGCGAAGAATTCCCCAACCTTTGGAAGTCAGAACTGGGATGCCTTAAAGACTTTGAACAAGAAGTCCAATTCAAGCGACAATCCCACCCGATTTTCTGCAAAGCAAGACCGGTCCCTTTTGCCATCCAAGCCGGTTTGGAGAAAGCGTGCTAAAGGAATTTGGGAGCCGACTCAGTTCAATGAATACAGCACGCCAGTTGTTCCCGTTCGCAAGGCACTCCGTCCATGTGAGACTAAGCCTGCATTGCGTGTTTGTGGTGATTATTCTGTCAGTATAAACCGGCAGCTAAAAGACCATAGACACCCGCTACCTCTTCCGGAGGATCTCATGCGTAAACTAGGAGGTGGATACGGGTTTACAAAGATTGATCTGGCCGATGCGTATAACCAGATCAAACTAGACCCAAGAAGTCAAAGGAAACTTGCTCTCAATACACACAAAGGTGTGCTTCTTCAAAAACGACTGCCGTTTGGAAGCAAGTCCGCTCCAGGTTACTTTCAGCAAACCATGGATCAGCTTACACAAGATCTACCTGTTATTGCTGCCTATCTGCATCACATTTTGGTCAGTGGCAAAGATGCTATTGATCATCTGCGGAATCTCCGACGATTATTTCAGCATCTAGATAATAAAGGACTCCGCTGCCGACTGGAAAAATGTCAGTTTGCATAACCAGGGGTTGAATATCTTGGACACTTACTGTCGAAAGAAGGAATCGCCAAAGGACAAAAAGGTCGACGATGTCCTCAAATTACCGGCACCACAAGATGTGTCCAGCCTGAGAGCATTCGTGGGCTCGGTACAGTTTTACGCCAAGTTCCTTCCTACCAACCTGGCTACAATTTCCGAACCACTGTTCCGTCTTAGAAAGAAGACGCCCTGGAAATGGGACGCAGAACAATAATCTGCATTCGATCGACTAAAGCAACTTCTTTCCTCTGAAAACGTGCTGGTTCATTATAACGAATCAATAAAATTAGGTGTTGCTTGCGATGCTTCCAACGTTGGAATTGGTGCAGTATTATTTAACCGCTATCCAGATGGAAGCGAGCGGCCAATTTGCAACGTCTCAAAAATTCTTAATGAACCCCAGAAGAACTACAGTCAGATTCAGAAGGAAGCACTGGCTATTATCTTCGGGTTAAAGAAATTTTATGGAAGTTAAAGTATGGAAGGAAATTTACGTTGGTCACAGAGCATCGACCACTTATTGCCATGTTTGGGCCCGGAAAAGAAACACCGTTTCTCGCCGCAAACAGATTAGCACGTTGGGCTCTCATGTTGGGACAATTTGATTACCAAATTGAATTCCGCAAAACAGCGGATAATGCAAATGCTGATGTCCTGAGTCGTCTACCTGCGACTGACGATTTCTAGTTCGACAGGGAGGAAAGCGAAACGATGCAGCTATGGTCTGTGCCATTCAAGACATCAGTAAAAAAGTAACTCCTGCTGACAAACATTCACTGGCTCGCGCGAATCGGCGAAAGATCCAGTCATTTCAGTAATGCTTCGATTCACGCGTGTAGGATGGCCGCCAAAGACGAATGACGAAGGCATGGAAATGCAACGTTACCGTAACTTGGCTGATTCACTATCTATTGTTAACGGTTCCTTAGTACTTGGCTCCAGAGTAGTAATCCCTGCCAATCCTTGCCGCGATGTCTTGGAATTGTTGCACCTGGGACACTTTGGCATGCAGCGTATGGAGCAGCTGCACGTACGGCTGTCTACTGGCCAAATATTGATGATGACATCGAAGCAACCTGCCGCACTTGCACCACCTGTGGGGAGCACCAAAACAAACCACTAAAACCGACAATTCATCCATGGATGCCACCAGAAAAACCATGGCGCCGTTTGCATATTGATCACGCTATTAATTTCCTGGGGACTAATTGGATGGTTTTAACGGACGCATATTCAAAATATCCCTGTATTCATACAACTCAGGCGGTCACGGCAAAGGCAAAGATTGATCTCCTGGAACAGGACTTTGCTCATTTCGGATATCCTTATACATTGGTCACGGACAATGCATCAGCATTCATGTCGGAAGAATTCCAGGCATGGTGCAAAGAAAGGGGAATTACTCATCTTACAGGTGCTCCGTATCATCCTGCTACGAATGTCTATGAACTCCAGCGGATATTCCCCAGTGAGTTACTCAATTCGAGACAAATTCGGACGAAAATCGACACTCTGCTTCCGTCCCCGGCTTACACTGCTCAAGGTAAGCAAGCCAAAGAAGCTAGCAAATCCCAATTTCAAACTGTTACCAAAGCGGACCCGGCTTATAAAGTCCGGTCTACGCTCTATACTTTGGACCCCATCACGACAAGCAGCCACGTTGGGTTCCCGCTGTAGTCACACAGCGAAAAGGCACCCGTACTGTCAACGTCCGTGTTCATCCAGGAGAACCCACCTGGCGGCGACACATGGAACAACTGGAGCCAAGGCACGTTTCTCAAGATGACAACGAACCTGGCGCAGATGTAGATTCAACAGGTGCCACAAATACTGCGGATAATGATCCGTTGGAAATCGCCGAAGTACCTCAGACAGGAGGAGAAGAAACTATCGACGATGCGTCCAGTTCCGGCGGTGAGCAACTACGGCGTTCAAAGCGGACAACAAAAGGGCGTCCGCCTAATACACTACTCGCCGTCAAGGTAAACCTTCGGCTAGGCGGGGAGGTGTTATGGATTTGCTTCGCCAGAACATTTTGGAATTACATTCGTTCCTGTTCTGGAAGCTCCTATGATGTACGATGACATCCTCACACGTGGAGTGACGGAATCTCGATCCTTCTAGAATGTTCTACGGATTTCGAAAACTGATGTCATGATTATTCTAGAAGATTCTTTGATTATATTTAAAGACGGTTGCTTACCACAACTTGAGTTACTGTTTAGTTACTGCTGAAGTACTGTTTCATTACTGTTCAGTTTACTGTTTCTTATTGTCTCGATTCAACGTTACTTTTACTGCCTTGTTTACTACGTTTTGTTCACTTACTTCTGTTGGCCTTCAATAAACGTTTGTTTTCTACAACTCAACGTGGATCTACACCTCTGGGAATACAACAATTTGAATACTTTAGAATGAAAAAAATTTATTGGAATGTAGTTTGTGTGACCGATAGAAGTATCATGCCCACAGCGCTGTTTGAACAATATAGGAGTCGTTAAATTTCAGATTAATATATTTAGTAAATGAAATTGCACTTTAATTACTTAGCTAGTGGCTCTTTTCAATTTGGAAAATACGGATTTGGTAAATTGAACATGTTGAACGTAGCAGCTTTACAACTGCTGTGACACAGCTTTACAACTGCTGTAAAGTTGTTCAAAGATAGTTCAGTCTGTAGAGCGCCTGATCGCATTTCCCAGAGTGGGAGATCAAGGCTTCGAATCTCAGCCCAGCACAACGTTTCAGCAGCTGCTTTTCATATCTCCGTCTCCAAGCATCGCTAGGTCCAAATAAAACACTTTCCTCATATATGCGGAAAGGGTTAACAGAATCGGTAGACTGCCTGCTTGTGGATATAGAGGCTGGAGGCCGCAAGTTGGAATCTCAGCGTATCCCAACATTTCAGCCGACTGCTTTCACGTCATGTCGCTTCTAAGCACCTACCACTAGGCCCAAATACAAAACTTTACCTAGCATGGAGGTCGTACTGTGGTGTCAGATACTGCTACCGCTCTATCGGATGCACAATCAAAAATTCTGCCCCTCACCAGTACTTGCTTAATCGCCCGAAGATTTATTAATGTGGAATATTAAATAAAATATATTTAAATTATAAAATATTTACTGAGAAATTCATTATGCTAAAGTTTATCCAACTCTTAGAAAAAATTTTAACTTTTGGAAAAATTATTCATTAAAAAACTTACTTTTGTGTATACTCAATTTTGGCTTCTCGATAGACTCACGTGACGTTATTAGTTTCGTCCTGATTGGCTGATGATTGTTTGTGGTAATTGACGCTTTTAGTTGTATTACGGCACAGTTAGAGATTGCTTAGTTTTACAAACACCTGTTTTCGTGCAGTTGATCATTGTGTCTTGTAACTGATGTATAGTCGACTATTCGTTTCGGCGCGGACAGGTCGCGAGTTCCTGAGGTTTATGTCTCAATAATTACGCTTTCAGGTCCTTTTTGAATCTTGGGATATATTATATATACTACGAATTTGGTTACATCAGATTAGTTCACGATATTGGATCTTAGTATACATTATTTTGTGTTACCAATTGGATTTGTATGAGTACCAATGGTGTTATGAACTCGAAAGGCTAATTGTGTGTTCGTAAATTTACGTGGCGGCTATGTGGTACGCATCTATCGGACGGCATAATTATCAAAAATATTTTAGAGACAATTGCATTAGCAGTAATAATTCTAAAAAGTTACAAGTACATGTGCCCACGCGTATTGAGTATATGGCTGTATTAGCTGGTTAAGCAGTCGCTTTCTGAGAATAAACAGAGCGAGTTAGTCCGGTGCTACTAAAAGTCAAGCCAATCTACGTTTCCGTGGCCTGCGGCAATGAAATCCTCTGGTATTAGCAAGTATGGTAAAACGATTTCGGCAGCGTTCGCGGTTATAGAGTATATACCGAGCTGATCGATTCCACTCAGACGAGGGAGGTGGCTTGTTGAACCGAGCACATTGAGTTATAAACTTCACGAGCATATATTTCGCTGTACAAATCTGTTACTATTAATCTGGCTGGCGGGGCACTGAATCTCACGCAGCAAAACTATAGATAGAGCCAAGCTAAGAGATGGAACACTGGAATTAATTAGAAATTTATCTCGGCGATGTCTATTACTAATATTGAGTAATACTCGGATTCATCGAAGTTTTATTGTGAATTTACACTGCCTAAAACAACTATTATACTGGGCTCTCCATTCACTGAAAATTTTGCCAGCGGGACTAGCACCCGATTTTATCAGGGGACATTTTGCTAAGAGGAAAACGGTTAAAAGCACGTCAGAAACGCTGTCAAAACGCATATAATAGAGAGTAAAAATAACAATGTCGTCAGCATATTCCAGATCGGCTACAAAATGCAGCCAACAGCAATGACGACACCGTCAGCTTCAAGGATTTGCCCAATCTGGCACGATGTTAAATAGCATTGGGGATAGAATGCGGCCTTGTTGTACGTTGCTTTTTATTTCGAATAGGACTGAGAGAATGTTCTCGACTATGATTCAAATTTTTATATACATTGTCATGCATGTCGTGTAAAATGCTTACAAATACGATCTGGATATCCGTATTTCCATAGAGTTGCCCATGTGGATTCCATGTGGACACTTTTGAATGCTGTAGGAAAATCAATAAAAATGTGGCAATTGCGGGTTGTCCGTGGCGTAGGTGACGATCTATACATTGCCGGAATGTGAATATTTGGTCCGTGCATCCTCGACCACGCCTGAATCCTAACTGATGATCACGTGATGAGTGTTCATACCTGTCGGATAGGCGCCTTCAGACAATACTTGTGAGGGTTTTTCCATCGAAGGAGTTAAGACTGATTCCGCCGTAGTTGCTGCAGTCTGATTTAGCACTTTTCTAATGGGCAGGAGTGGTTATGGCGACATTGAAGTCTTGCAGTACTGATCGTGTTGCCCATGCTTCGGACAACAGTTGTGTTAATGAGCTCAGATAGTCTAGATTTGCAGCTTTAAGCACTTCGATCCGTGTATCACACGTACCGAGACTTGATCGGGTCTTAAGAGACCTTACGACACCTAACTCATTCAAAGATGGTGGGTCAGTCATGATTTGTTTCTGTAAGTGATCTGTTACATTATTGAATATAATCATTGTTATTATTATTGTTATCAATATTATTATTACTATTGTTGTCGCTGTTGTCACGATTGATCAATGATGTATCTAGCTCGTTAAATTCTGGTCGATTAAGGAGAGTTTCAAAGTGTACAGTCCAGTTCTTCATGCGCGATGGTTGGTTTTCCAACACTGTTAGTTCGCTGTAGCCCGTCGTGAGGGGAAGTTTCTTTTTGTTGTGCTTATGTCTTCCACTGCGCGAAAAGAGCTCGGCTATCCTCGTGATATGCTGCTGTTTGCGTTTCTGCCGCGTTATTACACAACCACGTTTCTTCCTCTGCTTTTAGCTGTCGTCTTACTTCACGATACATGTAGTTACTCTTTGCATTGGAATGGCACGCTTTTGTTTCCGTGCACAGATCCAGAGTTTGGGCTGGGATACTGGGTCGGGATCGTGTATGTTTCACGGGACAGACAGCATTTGCTGCCTGAGTGAGATGATGTTTTATTCGGACCGTACCATACTAATATTTGTTGTCTTATTGAGAAGGGGCGAAAATCTCTAGGTAAGTTTCACGTGGAAACGCTTTTTGCCTGACGAAGGTTGTATAGTTTTGTAGTGATGAGACAGTGGATTTTAGCTGACCTACGGACTTTCAGATGTAGGCGTAGGTCAGCTACCATAAAGTTTGTGAATCGAAAGAACGCCCTTTGCGTGATTTACTTTGATGTTCTCATTGGTCACGAGAGCTGATCAATGCATGATCAGGTTGCATCTTAGTTCTGCCGTTGTTGGACATAAAGGTATATCTAAGATGGGATTTATATTGGAACCAGGAGTTGCTGCAGATCATTTCGTTTCAACATGCGAACGAAATCATTCGTGTCCCTATGTCGTTCAGATTACCGAAGCCAAATTCCCGAAGATAAATTGCCACGGTGAACAATCACCCAATTTGGGCATTGAAGTCACTGGCTTGGGAGTAATGTTAGATAGTATATAATGCCTTGTGGACGTCGTTATGAAATTTGGCGACTAAAGCACGTTGTGAAATAGCATTATTAGCAAGAGTTCGCTGAGATCGATAATGCAAAAAGGTTTTAAACCATATGCTAATAGAACCATCAACGCAAAGCGACTGGTGTTTAGCCACGTAATAAGCGATTTTGAGCAGTACTATCAAATACTTTTTAATACGTATCTAAAAAAACAGCATTCACAAAGCTACCTCGATCGATCGCTGGCATAAAATTTCAAATTTTAAGACCTGTCGTTTTCATTCTTTAATGAATCCAAATTGAGATGAACAAAGCAAATGATTATCAGTAAGACAAAACGTAATTTTTGCAGCTACAAGTTTCTCACAGATCTTGCAAATGGCAATTGTTAAGGTAATGGGTCGATAATTTTCGGCCCGATTATATACTTGGCCCTTTTTTATAAAGATGCAAAAAGTGAGCAATTAACCAATCGCTAGGAAGTTTACCTGTTTCAAAAGATTTGTTAAACAAAACGTACAGGAATACGAACTGACTGCGACACAGTTGCGAATAACAAGGTTAGGAATCGCGTCGGCGTATTGAGCTTATTGCAAATCTCATAAATATCAATAACTTATTATTATATATATATATGTTTACTGGAAACTAGATTATCAACATGCTTGCTGCAGATTTACTGGAAATATGTATTTCTGCGGGCCGCGCTTCATTTTATTCAGGATTAAGCCATGAATAGCCGAAATAAAAGCAGTAGAATTAAATATTGTAATAGCTGCTTGTTTTTAAGAGGGTATTTTTGGCGTTACCTCAAAATACTTCGTGGAGGCGCCAAAATCTTTGGGCCAGCTCGAACATCCTCTCCCCATACCCTTTCGTGGACCAGTAAGTTACAATAAACGCTTAGAGGTGGGAATTTTGGCACAGGCCGACAACTGATTCCAAGCGGGCGCTTCTGGATTCTTGAAAACGGCCGGGCGGGCCGACGTTGCTTTCGAACGGGACAAGACCTATTTCACCTCTAATATACATTCTGCCATATTTCTGTATTCATGTGGTATATACTGACATGTCCACAGCCCTCCAAAAGGTGGGGGAACCGCAGGGGCCCCATTTTCATTATCGGGAGAAATTTCAAAGTGGCGGCAGAATAAATTTTGCATAAAAATGCTAAATATTTCCATATATTCTTGTAATTTACCGCCGTGCATGTATTTTCAAACTATGTAACGACGTTTTAGCGTTAGAAATAATGGTAATGTTTAAAAACTATGTTGCATACAAAAAACATAAATTCTGAGACATAAAATATTTTTAGATTTAGGTGAAAATGGAGGCTTCAGCCAAGTGGGGGACGGACATGGGAGAACATCTCACAAACATGGGGGATTTGGAAAGTGGTGGGTTCCTAGCTTCCCACCCATTATGAACAGGCCAGATATATATATTTTACTCGGCATTTTTATATTAAACTGTCAGGCTGGCTGTTTTGCCCTAGCACCGCGAAAATTTTGTTGCTGGAAGAACTATAATCAAATAATCTATTCGTTATTCAATGAAGGCAAATACCATTAATCGCTTCTTTCATTGCAGCTACTTTTCTAGCCATACTTTCAGACGTATATATATATTTAATTCTACTACCTGCTACATTATTGCTGATTTAGATTTATATCAAATTTTTTGAGTAATGTTCTATGGTTTTCAATTTTAAAACCGAGCAAGCTCCGGGTTGAGGTCGTCATGCATATGCTGGCAAAATCCTTTCTATTAAAACTTAAAAGCTATATTTAAATTTTCAAAGGCTATCAGGAAGATTTCATCATCTGAATGATATTGAATAGTCCAATATATATTGAATTTCTTATATATGGGAAGCATATTGGTAGGTGAAAAGGTATCTAATTTAGTTTGTTTGCAATTTCTGGTTTTGACTGTTTATCAGGGAATTTGACTTCCTATTTTCAGCGATTTATTGATTTCTTGTGTTTTCCATTATTTCGAAACGGATTTATTTAAACACCATATTATTTTTTACGATTAAATGACCAATATTAAAATATTTCCGGGAACTGATCAAATAGCTTTGACTAGTGATATATGCCGAAGATTGAATATACTGCCTAGCCATGCTTCTTTGCAAAAATTTTCGAATGGAGAAGTTTGGTACGTTATTACTAAATATCACCTTATTAAATGTAATGATAATATCAGATTTGTGCCCACACAACTGCATGTGTTCGCACAGACAGGAAAATATTTTATTGAGTTGACTAGATTTTATTGAACTACAAATGTGCCCAGTGTCACCTATACTTCAAAAACATAATTATGGAAATCCTGTTTATGTAAAAGCCGCTTTCCTGTTTTCAGGTCTCTTAGGCCCGTGTTAAAACCCGTTTTAACTAATCCTACAGCATGGTTAATCCGTGTGGTTTAACACGTAGCTGCAAAGATGTATATACCAGTTAAATTATAAATGTGCTTATTATTACACATATATCTTCAGAGATGTGGTTGGCTATATCTTCAGAGTTCTGGTTGGCATTTCCAAGCTGTCTTGAAAGCACCCGGAGTGAGGAATTTAGTTTCTCCCAGGTCATACTTGGGGGAAGAATGAAATGTTATAAATAACGTATGCTCAGTTAATATTTAATAATGATGTAAATTTAAATGATATATATGTATTGAATTCTTAATGAGTCAAATGATTGTAGCGAAGAATTTTCATTGGCCTAAATGGCCCCCAGGATTTTCGAGATTCCTCAGGTAAATTTCGGCTCCTCGTAGCTCAACCCATTAGCAATCCCCAAGTATTTCGAGGTGACGTCTAAAACGATCATAAAAATATAAAACTACTGTTCGTCAATACCTGCTTATATTTCGAGTATTCGCGACAAAATCCAAAGTAAAATAAAAAAAGGCTTGCAGAAATACACATTTTCAGTGGAACGATAATAACTATGCAACAAAAACGATGTATATACATGTTGTAAAGGAATTAGATATATTACAAAATACAATTACAATACACCTAGCTGACCTGGGGGAAAATACCCCCAAGCTGGCCTTCTCAAGCTAATGCACGTTAGTAAAACTCTATAGATTGACGGCAATTATAATGTTTTCAGCCCCCAGGGGAAAAATTTTGGGATTTTTTAGTTCCAAACGGAAAAACTGACCTATTTTGCCTCGCAGAAAAAATTGTAGGCTAATTTTTAGTCGTGCATAATAATACCTAGTGGGTACTGGGTGAAGCAAAAAATACCTGGTGGAAGGCCGAAATACTTGAACCCCTCGTCCTGCGTGGAAAAGCCAATCAAATATTTCAGATATTCCAGGTTGAAGCTGGGGTACCAGTTGGAAGCCCACAGTAAAATTTTGGTCTTGTAGAGTCAGTGGCCAGTATATTTTGACGGTGTCAGTTTTGGATGGTAACGCGCAAAGCTCAGCCTTGTTCATACGATTGACCAGTTCCGTAACGTATTCGAAAGAATAAAATCTGTAATTATATCCTTGAGTCAGGCTTGAAAATGTATTCTAACTGTCAATCCGTAAAGGACAGTAAAATGAACTCTGGTTGGGTCAAAATGAGTCCTACAAAACGTACTCCTGACTGCACCTTAACAACCAGTGCAGTTATTTCAGACAAATCAAGTCATTTGTGGAACAATTAATGCTCTACAAAAATGTGTATATAGCTTTTGCGCAACGTTACCCTAGTGTCCAGGATTAGGGCCAAAGGAGTTTTAAAAGGCCCATGAGACCCGAAATACACAAAAAACAGCTATATCTATCTTAATAATCGACGTACCGTGGCGATGTTGGACTCATTGTGTGCAGCATGTAAAGCTCTGTAAAGCAAGTAAAACTTTGCTTTAGGCAAACATAAAAATAGGTTTTTATATAGGCCCATAAGACCCAAAATACGCGAAGACGGCGATGTCTCCATAAATAAATAACGGTGATAATGGGGATACTGGAATAATTTTGAATAGCGATTCACACTTTGTGTAACTGCATTTGGTTTGTTCATGCTGCATTGTCATTATTTAGGCTGCAGTGTTGGGACAAAATCTTTTTAATGGGCCATGAGATTCAAAATACACGGAAGCGACAATATCCCCGAAACCGCTGGAGCTATACGTGGACATCGGCCTAATTTTGTTGAACGCGCCATCTTCTATGAGGCTGCAACACCAGTGGTCCGACGTGGGGGTGGGTGAGTGGCATCGACCCCGACATTGCTGCTCGATTTAGCACAAACAATCAAGTTTTATTTCTTTATAATGTTGTTGGCTATAGCACATTGTATAGGTTCGTTTTGGAAACGCTTAATATAAAAACTATTATAGTATTTGCAGTGTTAGTTGTTATATCAGTTGAACTTGGGACCATAAAGTACTGTACCTAGTATATAACGTAAAAATGTTGTGTACCTGCCGCTGTTTTATTAGGTATGCAAGGGTTGCTCAATCAGGACCAGGCCATGAGAAGCTGACTGCAACAGGAAAAATTGTAGTAATTTTTAGCATTAATTTTTTTAGAAATTTGTAGCTAGGAAATTCTAGAGACGTTTTAGACAAAATAGGCAAATTTAGCATATTTTTAGCTCATATGATTAGAATTTGTAATTTTACTCGAGCAGGAAAGTACCTGGGGCGATGAACTGCGATGGGACCAAAGACCAAAATTTATTTGGAGGAAGGAGGTCAAAATAGTTAGCAAAATCAAATCAGGTTTATTTTGTAGCGCACAATTAAGGTTCTATAAAACTTTATATAAAGGTTTTACGCAACTTTGGATCCCAGGGTTATGGTCCAAATCGGGTTTTAAAATGAGCCACGAGGCTCAAATTATACTAAAACGGTCGTATCTGCATAAGCAATAAAATTATGTGGGTCTTCTTGTTATCATTCTATAGAGAAAACAGCACCTCTATGCAGCTGCGTATGATGCGCTATGGCGGCGATTACTTATGTGGCAAGATTAAGTTAAAATAGTCTCATGAACAGCGAAATACACGAATGCGATCGTATGTCCATAACCGATGAAAATATACCGGTTTTCTTGGTCTCATTCTTCATATTACACTATAACGTTGCTTACCATATAGCCCTGGTACACAGCAATTACAATGGACAAATTTATTAGTCTGAACACCCTGCAGAGAAAAAGCACAGGATAATATTTTGTTGCAAGCGTCGAAAAAAGTTTCCTCAGCTAGCTTCATTGTTATTTTAGCGCAAGGCTTGGTGATTTATCCGAGGCGACAAAGGATTGTGCTGGTTCAGATGTCTATGTCGTACAGTCAGGGCTAGGCAACGATGCATTAATCGAATTGTTCTTTATGATCCATAAATGTCGTGCTGTAACGACACCTGGACAGCGAGTTGTGGCAATTGTGCCGTGTTTTCCGTACGCCCGACAGGATGAAGCAGTCGGTGTAAGCATTTCCTTTTGTTTTAAGCGTAATAGAGCGACCGAAGTTCCTTCTATTAGCGCTCAAATTGTGCAAAAATCTTCGTTTTGTCACGAATTTTTATTCGACGCCTAATTTATTGGAATATACTTGTGTATCTAGCTTATAGGTTGCGTAGTTTGGAACGTATTCCTGCCCAAATTCTCACAACTGATATGAATTGGAATCCTTGATTTTTGGCTATTTGCGATTGCCCAACTACATATATTATAACTCATGCCCGAGGCCTCGTATCGAACAAAGCATTAAATACAAATTTCTTATCAAGAGCTACATCCTGAACTACGAGTTTTGTTTTTGGAGCGGCTGTTTCTGAGCCATACGCCTATTAAAATATACCTTCAACTGTTAAAATTTTTGACTACGAGAGTCTCTTGCCTGATTTGATCTAAGGTTAATTAATGTGTTAACGTTAGATTCGTGACCTACATAGGCTACATTTGTACTGGACGGGGAACTAAAATTTAGACACCAAATGTGATATTTTTCCTTCTAACTGCTTGTACAGGCGTAGAACTATACCATAGGTTTTCGGAAGGAGCTGAACACTATCATGGCGGCAAATGTGGTTGTATGGTTTGTTTCCATCACAAAACTGCTACTTGCTTAGAAACGTTGCTAATTATGGTAGAAATTAAAAAATTTTTTTATTGGTAATCCCAATTTGTATATTTTGAATGTTCAATGTTTTAGCTATAATAGGAAGAATAAATAAAGGGTTTTGGGGCTTTCGTATGTCCGCAAAGTAACAACCGTGATTGTAGTGCTTGTGTATTATTGTATTTTGAACATTCTGAACAGAGATAATTAATCCTCATTTCAACTGTCAAAATAGCAACTAAGCGCAAACTAGCGCCTTTACAGTCATTGAAATTGTTCACTGCTTTTGTGCCTTTTATATTTTTCACGTTATGCGACCTAGGATAGCATTGGTAACCAAAATTGATGTCACTGGGTGTTGGGACAATCACAGAATGAAAGAACCACGGATCTCATATTTTTTATATCTTAGCTCTAAATGGGTGTATATGGTGCAAACCTGGCTGTTTTTTAAATGACCGCCGTGCATATTAAAAATACTACAATGCGGAACGGAGTTTAATCATTGTTAGGCTTACATTCTTGCAATCTTTAATTACATGAGTCTATCTCAAAAATTTAGCGGCTATTACATGTAGTAACTAGTTGAAACTTTGGCATTCGATTGATACTGGGTTTAAATTTGCATGATGTAATTGTCTACAGAACCGAAGGTGAACTGGGTATTTGAAATTAATACAACAAAAATCATTAACGAACAGAAAATTGGTAACAGCGAAACAGATAACGTTTCATAAGTTATAATATAATATATTATTGACTATTTTTATGATAGAGATAAATGTAACATGTTTGGTTGAGAAAGCGCAGACAAGCACTGTTTTATCGCTAAGTGTTAAGTTCTTGCCGCCAAATCGCAAATCTTATCGTACTTCATATGTAATAGAACGCGGATTTTCACAGCATTTTGAGTGGTAGAAACATTGGAAACTTCAACGTTCCCAATGAAACATCTAGCTTAGTAACTCTAACGCAGATTTTTAGTAGGCTTTCCAAGGTGGTATTTATCACTCTCATTCATTCCCTTTGCAGAGGTTAGGCTGAAAAAGTGTCACGATGAGCGACGATTTATCATTTCCTGTGATAACGGTGTATGGATTAGTTTGGCTTATTTATCACAAAACATCACTTACTGGCTGCTTCAAATCCGGGGAGGATTAGTAAACGGAAGGATTAATATAAAAGTATTATTTTGGAGTATATTTCTAGTGTATCATAATTGATTAGGCATTATAATATTATTTAAGATTGGGCTAGAAGTTTTTGCCTGCAGCAGAAATTTATAGAGTACGGATTATTTTGCTGCATTTCAGTTTACTGAATTCTTAGCGCAAATTACGTTCCGACATTACAGTAGCCTTATTTGAAACAAAATGAACTCCGATTTGAGTTGAGAAAATACTGGTCACATTAAAATGATTTTTTATGAACAAGCCTATCTATTTATACTGGGTTTTGCTACCGAGCGGGAGCACACTTCCCAAAGTGACTTGACCCCCGTACTAAATGGCGCCGCCCCGGGTCCGTTCCCCTACCCCAGAAATTCTGCTTTCTTCTGGGTATCTGTGAAATTCTATATCAACCACAGTTATGGGAAATTCTGCACATTCCACAATTTATTTGTTAATTTTACCTCTGTGTGTATTTCAGTCGTCTCTTCGAGTACCTGTGATGGTTGCGCACACTATAAAACACTGGGGCGCAGATCTCATAATAACGGTTGATCTACATTCCACACATTGGGTTCCGGTAAGTACTTTAATGTCGTTTTATGAATATTTAGCTTGACGAAATATAGGACTGACTGTATTCATTTCTTGGGTTCGTAGTTTTTTGTTTATAATTTGTTCAGCTTTAAAATGTGTACAGTGCAGTTTAGTTTTGTGACGACATTAGGTAGGAGTACATTATCCGTTATTGAATTGATTGAAAATTCGAAACTAGGATTCTGATACTGTTCTAATTATTGTGTAAATCGTGAAGCCATTTGTTAACGCTGTGCTAGATTGGTACATTTTTGACAATATTGGGGTATTGGCGCTAGAGACGAGAATCAATTAATTGTGAAAAAATTTATAATGTATTATGAGTCATCAACCAGACCCGAAACTAAATTTTAGTTGGCCCCGGAAGCTGGTTTGTAATATATTTTTATTATTCTTATTAATTTTGTAATATAATTACAAAATAGTTAAGTAAATGTAAGGATGGAGTAATGAGCAATATGGTGTTGATAATGGCCGTTGCGTTGTCCCTAAAGGTTGGTCATGATAATTATCTTTCTTGGAACTTTAAGGGGCATAGGAAGCTAAAAAGTTTCGTCGATTACTTTATTTATTGCTCGAACACATCGCAGTCTGCTTTCACGAAAAATTGTTTATTGCCATAATAATTAATACTGATGGAGAATTTTAGCAGGGAATATTTGCAAAAATGACGCAGTCAATTAGAAAGATTACAACATGAGTGGAGAGTGTCAAATTAAAGCTGTGGAGAATTAAAATCTGAATGTCTATACAGACAGTACTTGCCAGAAATCTTTAAAGTCAAATTTCGAGTGAGGTCGTCTCAAGCACTGCGAGGAGTGGCTCGCTCGAGATTTATTAATAAAATCCTACTTTAACACAAATCGGCATTTTTGGCGAATACGAGTGTACTGTATGTATTTTATTCATGTTCAGGGAATTAGTAAATTAGTCGTAGTTGTGAACTCCTAAAGTTAATAAATTATATTAAATTCATTGTAAGAGTTTCTTAGAATTTGCTTAAATTCGGTAAAGATTCTGTTTACCTGCTCCATTTATCAAAAATAAACCTCGGGTACGCTGGAATTTATTGAATCCTCGCTCATACCTCATTCACTGAAAATTTTGCTATAATAATAGCATGAATGGGTAAGGCATAATGCTTTATCATAGTAAAATTGTGCTTAATACAGTTCATACCACGGTTTTACGTACCTATGCACAAACATTGATCCCAAATATATGTGCATCTTAATTTTTGATATTTTAGGATATTGCAGAAATCAACATGATCAATTTGACAGCTGAATCTGAAATCATCGGCTACATCAAGAAAAACATTGATGACTGGCAACAATCATGTCTAGTTTCGCCGGACGATGGTGGCACTCAACGGTATGTTTAAGGTAGTTACCGTTGGGTTTACCCTAGGTAATACCAAGCATTAATTTGGTTAGGACCCCTCTAGTTCCCGAACTCAAAGATGGAAAATCCAAATGTTGTTCCAAGTTGTAGGCATATGTGACCGTCACCTAGGAATCACTAAATTATTGCGATAGATACAACACGACGCAATATATATACACCGTACATCGTGTATACTAGAAACCAAAAGCTGCAAAATTTGTGACTAAGATAGATCATCTTGTTTCTTGGTTACCGCGCTAAAATAAAGTTTTGTTACATCAGCTATAATTCAGTAACGGGCGTGCAGATAATGTAATTTTTATATCATTAATTGCATTTAACCATCGGCACATAGTGGCAGAAGCATTTCTCTGTATGTGCCGCTTTCAAAAAACAGAAATTAAGCTAATCCCACTTTTAGACCAAAATCACTTCGAATTTTGTTGTTTCTCCCTTCAATGTTGTAACCGCTAAAGTACGTAATTAAAACCGTTCTGGTGACCTGTGGTGTTTTGGAAAAGCAAGTATGCCTTATAGTTAACGCCTAAACCACTAGGAGAGCAATAAACAGGCAGTTTTGTGTCAAAATCGTGTAGGCATTACTGTGGTTACTATAGCTTGGGTATAATGAGAGGTATTTGGATTAAATTTTGACAGTGGGTGTACTGATAAATTCATATTATAACGTTGATATTTTCCTAACGTCGTCTAAATTAAGGCTAAATGCAATATTGGCGATCAAGAATTGTTATTATTTCGTTGTTATAATTTATGGATTAGTTGTTTCTATATGCGTCTTGTTTTTATCATGCGTATTTCGATTTTGTAGCTAATTCATCCCAATATTTGTATATGCATTTGGATCCGTTATTTTTGTTCGTGACTGTACATTAGACACAGCCTGTTAGAGGCGATTGCTTAAAATGATAACGTGTAAATGAAATCACGCTGGCTCCGTTTCACCCTCCATGCGGGTCGGTATAATTTGATGACTAAATTGGTGTCATGTTCTAGGGTAAATAGCTATATGTATAATATATAATTTGGCATTGTTGTTAACACTGCCCTAAACAGTATGTAGTCGTAGTAATTTTCGTAAGGAGTAGTGATTGTCATGGATATGGATTTATCATATGAGGACAGTATTGGAGAATGTGTATCGAATAATCCGGATATGGAAAACCATATCCTAAATTTTCAAATTTTTATTTAAACTTCAAAACCTGTATACTAGACTGGCATTCGCTACTAACTACAGCTCTATTGTATGATTTGAGCTATTTTAGTGAACAGTTTTTAATAAATTTATATTAGTCACTATTTCAATTTAGAACCAACGCTAATTTTTTTAGAATAAAATCGAAATTTGGGATATTTTGGGTATATTAAATATTTAGATGGCGGTGCCAGATAGCCGCCAGAGCCAACTGAATGCCAAAGATGCGGGATTGCCCCAAAACTAACAACTTGCAAGTATAATCCAAACATTCGGAGCTAAATATCTAATTTCTAAATTTTGCGTTCAGACTGCGACACTGTCCTGCAAGAAATATATAACCAACTGAAGACAACCAAATCAAGTTTGTCGATCCAAACCCGCTTTCAGAAAGTTGTTTACGTTAAAAAGCCGAGAAAAGAACAGAAATAGTTTCGCAAATAGAAGTATTTTGGGTTGCCAACTAAACGTTAAGCTGAGACGATCTCCTGAAGTGCCTTCGTCTCGTTGGCCTAAGGCAAATATAAATTATATTGATATATATATATGTATGACGTGTGTATGTATGTACATAAATAATATATATACATTGTATATTAATATAGTGTATTTATATTTAAATATATATTTGTCGTTTTATATGCATGTCTGCGTCAATATTAGGGTATTGTACGACTGAGATGGACTAAAATGCCAGATTTTGCTGAAATTGTACCCTATTTTGTTTAGACAAAAATTTCTCGGGGCCAAACTTTCGGGGGCGTGGGTGGGTTGCCGATAGCGATCAGCCGCTGGACAAGAGGGGACATCCGTTCCCTTTCACTGGCATCTCCATTCGCTGAAAATTTTGCCGAGGGGCCTGACGGCGCCGAATTTTGCTAGGGTGCGTAAGCTGGGGTTGAACTATAAACTTTTCAAGATTTGGAATTTTTCAGCGAAAACGTTAAAATTGTTAATAAATTGGCTCAGTAACGGGCAAAACGTCTTTACTAAAAGCAACTTTTCGGAAGGTTAAATTTTTAACTTCGGAACGGCATTTTTGTTAAAAATTTTGTCAATTTTTATGCCAGCTGCGGGTTCTTTCTACCAGGGGGGGCAAAAATTTTGCCGAGAGGCACCGAAATGCATGCCCCCACTTTGTAGAAGCCAGACTGGCGGCACGCCGGAATTATCATTGTCCATTACTAGTGAATATATTTACGTAACAAAATTAGGATAGAGATGCAATATTGGATTATTTATTATAACGCACTGTAATGTTTATAGCTATATTATGTTTCTCTCATGTAGTCAATTGCAATTGTGTAGCCAGGTAGTGCTGGCTGGCGTTAGTTGGGGTACAGTAGAGCAGAGTAAACTTTAGCCATGAGCACTGCTTGGATTATTTATTATGACGCACTGAAATGTTTGTAGTTATATTATGTTTCTCTCATGTAGTCAACTGCAATTGTGTAACCAGATAGTGCTGGCTGGGGTTAGTTGGGGTACAGTAGAGCAGAGTAAACTTTAGCCATGAGCCCTGCCCTATGCGTGGCTTTGTGTACATAACCAAAAGATAGATTATTGTAAATAAATTACACGGAAAATAAACGACACAATAAATTATTCCTAAAGCTCAATTTGATTTGTTTTCAGCTGCCTTATCCGCAACTGTGAATGAACAACAATACTGAGACGTTATATGTATGATGTTTTCTAAATTATAGTGTGAAAAACATAGCCGCTAAACTAGATCTGAAAATCGCTCTCTTGTACAAAGAAAGATTTCGGCCGAATGAAGTAAATTACTTGCTAAAATGTTTATATAAATTGATTCTATATGAAACTTTTTAAAATTGCTTAATATTCTCCGCATGAAATGTTACGATGTGGAACATGTTACAATAGCGCAGCGTAATAGAATCTGTGTGCACATAGTTTTAAATTTCGGTGTTGCAATGATTTCCAGCTTAAATTCTTATAAATTTCGTGCGAGCGGTTTGAATAAGCTTCTTGTTTAAACATGCTGATCTCATTGTTGTAATATTAGATATATTGGGGATGACATGGGGCCCCCGAAAACCGTAATAAATTGCCTATTCACAATAATAACACACTATATATAATAACCTAGTGAACGTAATAAATCACAAAAACTGAGCGGAGCAACACGCAAAGTATTTGGTCATCTAAATGTTTAATTAATTTATAATAAGTATCTCTGTTTAGACAATTGATGTCAAAAAGCTAGCTGGCTAAAAACTAACTAATTAGCAAATTAATTAACTAATTAGCACCTATGGTAACATCACAGAGCTTTAAAAGCCATATATTCATGATCAGCGACATCGAAAACCCCAGAGCGCAAAAATGAACAATTTTGAGGTGATTTAAAAATTTGCATGAAATACACAAACTAATTAACTAATTAGCATATACTACCAAGTTTTAGAGGTTCAGGAATATCATATTCGTGATCAGCGACTTAGCAAACCCCCGTGTGCAATTTATTTTTCATTTTTGCTTACTTACAAAATTTTCAAAAATTAGCTATAACTAGTCGGTAGTGGAACTACATTTGTGAGTGGAGCTTGGGCTGTGGCATTACGAATGTACTCAATTTTATGTTCTTTAAATAACTACATTGCATAGGGCATAGGGCTTTATCATTGGTAAAAATATTATATTTGAATTCTTCGACCCCAAAACCCTATAATGGTTTGATCGAAACGATTCTATTTCAATAAATAACACAAATATTGCAAAATTCTGTATTTTAGCTGCATAAGCTTAACTAATTAGCTAATTACTAATTAACCACTCAAAATTTTTTAATCCCAAATATCAGGTGCACACTCTGACATAAGCTTTCAAACAAAAAAAGTTTTTTAAAATCGGTTCAGTGGTTCTTGAGATCCGTCGCACCCAACGAACGAACGGACGGACATGGACTTTTTTGGTCACAGACAGAAAATAAAAACGCTTAGCTCGGCTTCGCCTCGCTCCGCTCAATAATAATAATTAGTAATTAGCTAATTAACTAATTAATTAGCAGGTTTTTAACTTCCTCGAATAGTAACACACATCGTAATGCACAATAATCAGCACGGCGAGATGAGATGCACCAAAATAATAGCTTTACACTAATTATTCATTGGAAAATAAGCAATTTTTGTTTGAGAAATGCTAGAAATAGGTTAACACGCTAAACTAATTAGTAAATTACTAATTAGATAAAGCAGATATTGACAAAAACCTTGCACCTGTCCGATATTAGATTTTTTAAACAAAAAATTAAATCGGCCCAGTAGTTATTGAGGAGTTCGACGGACGGATGGAGGATAGACAGTGCTGATTTTTCCGCCTCTGACGACAGCAAAAACGCTCCGCTCAATAACCCCAAGTATACTATATTTTAATCCCAATACAAAAATTTAGGGATTTTTTAGTTGGCATATTTTTTGCATCACAGAGAAAACTTTTCTGTTTTAGTCGTACAGAAAAATGCCTTGGCAGGGGCCGGAATTCTTGAACCCCCTCCGCGGGAAAGCTAGAACCGCGGTTGTCGTGAGGCGTGGGTTTGCACATCCGTTATTCGCTCACTTTGTAAGGTTCCTTAAAGAACCAATCAATATCTCCTAAATAGCGTAATGGTTAACGACAAAACTCCCACCCAAACCATACAGGCTTCATCGACTGCGCCGGTAAAGTTTTATTCAGCAACTTCGAAACCCTATAATCACATATTGCAAAGTGGTAAGAATTTACAAATTTCGGTGGCAAAATTTAGCTCCGGTATTGTACCGCAGAGACAATAGCGTATCCAATATGGGGTTACAACAGTGAATCAAATGTATTTAAAAGGTTAAATAACTTTATAATTTCATCTTCACATCCAACAAACAAGAAAGTCCATTGCTAAAATTTTTTAAAAATTTCATTTTGCAGTTTATTAAATATTTTTTTAATTATGCTCATAGCTCGAAAATTGCTAATGTGACACAAAATGCATAACAGCAAAGCTGAAACAATGATGATGGTGATGAAACAATTCTCATGTCTATGTTCCAAGAATTATAACCTACAATGGTGAAAATCAAACAATTACCCAATTCGTGGTGGCTTTGAGCGAAATTAGGTAGGAAATCATGGTAGTAGAGCAAACATTTCTAAATGCACAACTACATTCCATTACGCTTCTAATAAACAATTTGGAATTTCGTCAATGTGGTTAAGACCTGTGAAAATCTCGCTTCTCCAGTCGCTGAAAATTTTGCCGGCGGAATACACCGGCACTTCTTGTTGGAAACTGTGGGTCCAAATTAAAATTTAATATTTAACGATAAACGCTAAAATAGCCTTAGAAAACGTTGCAGACATCTTTATTTAAGTTAAAGGCAACTTCTCAAGCAATTTTTTGCTGAAATTAGTCAAATTTTTAACTTCGGAAAAATATTTTTGTAAAAAATTGTCAATTTTTTGTCACTGGGAGGTGATTTTACCGGGGGGCTTATCCAAAAATTTTTCCACGGGAGGGGGCGCCGAAAATACCAGCCCCCACTTTGAAGCATCCATCAATTAAAAGACACTCAAAAAGAATCTTATGAACAGTAATTAAGCTCCCTACGCTTGCTCCGTTTCAATAATGTCTGGGTCAGCATACCGACAGAAATAACGTTAATCCCCGATAAGCCATTATTTAGCTCTTCCAGCTTTTGCGGGATGTAATATTAAAATATCCTGATATTATTGCCCATCAATAGTGCTGCTATTGTGCGTAATGGCATTTCGGTGCTTGATTGGATTTATTGGAATGTGTTCAAATTATTCGAACATTCAAAGCAGTGCGAAATATAAATAGTATAACTAAAGAGTATGAAGATGCTAAATAATGTGCAGAAATTGTATATTTTCAGTCATCATTGTTGCTCAATCAATGGCCGAAAATAGATAATTATTATTGTTAACAGAAAGTGAATCTAAAAAATGAGCTAATCAGATATGTAGTTTCGAACGTTGGAGCTTTATAAATAAGATTGTTAGGCGATAAAGTCGTTTTGGGAGTCTAAATTATTGCTGTTAGTTAGTACCACTCGGAGAGCTTTAATGTTTGGAGCAATTTTGATTTTTGATAGCTTATAACGCTCTTCCTATGTGCCAAATTGTTGGGACAAAACGTTTTAGAACGCCTTTACCCTTTCGAGAAAAAATTGCATGTCGTTGGGAGTTCGATTTCGACTGTTTTCGTAGAATTTACTGATCGTAATTCGATTACGTAAAAATAAAAGTCTTTTATTAAAAATGTTATTTTTGTGTTGGAATTGTTGTGCACTCAATTCTGATTGTAACTCTACACTTACCTCAAAACGTTCGTCCTGTACTCATGTAAGTCAGATTTTGATAAATTTTAGCGTAGAATCTATCGAATGTGGCATATCTTTCAAGATTGCTTTTCTAAAACTCATACATAATTGAAACTTACACTACAGTAGCCGCCAAAATGGGTGCTGTTAACTCAATGTTTGCTTGCAGCTCGTGAGAAAAAATTTTGTTGGTATGATGTTCAAATTTTGTTACAGATTTTTCGAAATTTCTAGCGCTCTTTTTCGCAATTTGCTTGAGGGTTGCTCTAAACTTGTTCGCGGATAGATAAATTTCGTTCCATTTCTGCTTGATATTCGTTCGTCCGGAAAGTTGCGATAATCTTTTGCGAGTATTATATAATTATATTATGGAAGCAGTTTGACGTATGTAAGTTTTTGCTTATAAGGCATATGCCTACTACTAATTAACAAGCTGAGCAGCACCTTTTCTGGGCAATGACCGTTAAAAACTTATTCAGAATATCTATTTTAAAACACCAGGTGCAAGTAATGGAATTAGTCGAAGGGTCACGATCGTTGGAAGGTCGAATTGCAATCATTATCGATGACATGGTCGATACTTGCGGAACGCTAATCTTTGCTGCCGAAAGGTAATGGTATAATAATGACCGTTTTGTTTTAAAAAATGGTGTAAGTAATGCAAGAGTAAACTTAAGATGCGCCCCCAACCACCCTCTTTTGACACCATATACAAAACGTTGTTAGCGAGCAAAACTCGGATTTCAATAGCCGTATCCAATTTCGACATTTTTCTGTTGCATAACGCCATTAGCGAATGCAACTCGGCCCCTGTACTTTAACACCAATGTGTTCTCGAACATTTTCAACTTATAGTATGGAATATGAAACGGACTAATTTCTGTGATTTAACGCAAAAATAAAATTGGTGTGCAGTGAACAACTGAATAACAATCGCTTTTGTCAAAAGAGGATAGTAAACGGGCGCAGCTTAAGTTTACTCATGCATAACAGAATTAATGGAAGGATCACGATCGTTGAAAGGTCGAATAGCAATCATGATCGATGACATGGTCGTTATTTGCGGAACGTTATTTGCGTTGCCGAAAGGCAATGGTATTCAGTAAAATATTGAACCGTGATGGATTATGTACGGTAATATCATTTTGGGTTGGCGTATACAAAAATATTTGCATAATATGAGATAGCCCTTTTAATATCCAGGAAATGTATAACTCTGCTTATCCGTTCACGCTGTCCTACGCTTATGATAAAAATATTATTTTGTCCTAATCTATCGCTTGTGTAATTTAGTGTTGCACCTGCAAACATCACCACATTGATGGAAAGACGACTTCTAAAACTAAGGTTCTTTCAATCTGAACTGGCTAGTTTAAAGTGGGGGGTCGGAATTTTCGGCTGTCCCCCCTCGGCAAAACAGAGGTACCCCCAGCTCCTACCCCCGGCAAAAATTCGGGTACCCCGGCTGAAAACCCCTGCTGAGAAAAATAAACGTCTAAACGCGGCAAAAAAATTGGCCCCCCGGCAAAATCCAGCACCTCCCGGCAGGTGAGCCGGGTGCCCCCGGCTATAATTTGCGAAATTTGGACTAGCAGCTGAAGATTGGAATTGCATAAAGTATAATATCAACTCTTACGATACGACTGTTATTAAAATTAATTAAATTAAATGCAAAACTAACCTTTCAATTAAACGCAACACTTCTAGTTTGTTCAGATTGTATGCCACCATAAAAGAGTTTCTTGTTGGCATTTAGAAGGTGGCCGTTATGGATATTGCAGAGTGACATAATCGCCAGGTCGAAAATTTTTGAAGCATATGTGTTAGTTTTATAGCCTGATAGAGAATACCATCAAATTTTAAGTACTGTTTGCTCTAAAATATTACCATTTTGAAATAAATTATTGCAAGTAGGACTTTGTGACTTTATATAAAATTATGTGCAAATGAATAATTACACGGAAATACGTAGCGTATCAGAAAATAGCTGTTCTGCGTAAAATGGTACTTCGCGGGTGTTATAAAATTATTTTAGATTAAACGATGTATAATTCGTCGGGATGTTTGATGTTTAGGCTGTTCGAATACGGAGCAAAATGCGTTCATGCAATTTGTGTCCACGGCATATTCTCTGGACAAGCATTGTCGCGCCTTGCACAATCGCGTATCGAAACTCTAGTCGTATCAAATAGCTTACCTCAGGCTGAAAATATGAAACGTTGTGATAAGATTAAAGTAAGTTTGCGGTTACTTGGTTATTTTGTAAGTTGTGACTAAGTTTTTTATTTAACAAACCCGTGAAACCTGGCAATACAACAATTTTTCAATGCTCGTGTCTGTTCTAGTGATGAAACTTGAGTTGATAGAGACCGGTACACGGTGGTCATCGTTTTATTGTGATTTGGTTAACTGTTATTGATGCATTGTATCAAACTCCCATTAACAATAGAAATATAAGAAAAACAGTGTTTGTCAGTCTGTTGTTAATTTTCGCCGCAATGCATTGCAGTTCTGCGTAAACTTCTGAGCACAGTCGATATTTCTTTAATCAGAACATAGTGTAACGTGGTGGAGATTGTGTGTTGCTGGGGTGAAAGTTTTTAAATTTCGTCTGTGCGTTTGTGTGTGATCGGCCATGACTCGGGAACGAATTAACCGATTTTGATGATCCTGGGCTCATTCCAGCCGACATTGTCGATTTACCATGTACACCCCCAAGTGTTTTTGATTTGGGACCTGGTTCCGGGGTCAGGGGTCAAAATGTGGGTTTTTGCCCTGTTTTACCCCGTTTACTACCCTTCACGAAAGCGAGGTTCTTTTTATCTTAACTTTCGAATTTTTTCTCTGGTTGGTATCATTTCATAGTAAATGATAAATGCCGATGTGGATTTTTTGTTTTTCGATTAAGGCTCCGGTTCTGTAGTTATGTCGTTTGAGGTATAATGACACCCTCGTGGTTCCAAAATTCGAAAATTTGTTCTGACGTCTTGGGTAGCTGAAAAGTTTCACTTGGGTGTTTTCGGGCATGGGAAGCTCATTGCCGTGTTGGTTTTCCTGGGCCACTCATAGTTCCATGGGTACGGTGGTATGGTGCCCCTATGGTACCTCGACCCAAAAATCTTAATTTTATTGTGACGTTTTGGGAGGCTGATAGATTGCACTTGGGGGTGCTTCGTGCATGGGAAAATTAGTTTTGTTGGTCTTAGTTTTGGGCCAACGTGTGCGGTATTATGTAATATCCACATATAGCGTATCGACGTATGCTATCGAGAGCTGATTGGCCCTTCATGCAAAAGGCGTAGGTGTACCTATGCTTCACTACGTTCTGCAATCTCTATAGAATTACTAGTATATTATGACAACTAAGGTCATTTTAAAGTATATTGAAAGTCTGCTTGCATCCAATTGCCTGCTGCCAGAATTTGCGAAAATTAGACGAAACCGATAATATATACGCCAAAATCACCATTATTTAGCAAAAAATAATATCTACATACCACAATATTTTTTGTTCAATCTTGACACAATGTCGTTTGCAAAATATGGCCTTTGATGTACAGTACTTGTCACAAATTGACCAGCTTTACCAATGAGTAACGAACGGAAAAAACACAAACTAAAATTTCCAAATTAATTTTATTTTCTCACGACAAAGCTACGAACGAGCAGCGATCAATTATTGTGGAGATTACTGGTACGGTATTCGGCAAAAATGACTGTCGCTCGCTCGAAATAACTGTTCTAAAAATAGAATTTATTAATTTAAATAGTTTCGAAATCTCGAGCGAGCCACTTGCTCGGTTTTTTGGTTTCCCGGAGAGAAGCATGAAACCTCTGGTACTACACACCATACACATTATGTAGTGTCGATTTTATTTGCTTTTCTATTTTAGTCAAACCATTTACGAGAGTTTTAGTAAAATAAGCTGAGTTCGATAATAATTAGCCTATTAATCATTATTATTACTATGGTCGATAGTTAAATTAACAAGCTTCTATTATAATTCTGTGTTTATTTTTAGTGTTTTGACATTTCAAATATGTTGGTGGAACAGATTCGCGCGATAAGTCAGACGTCGTGACAGAGCGGGCAATAAATAGCTTCATCGGAGCAGTCCATGGACTATGCAATCATTGTGAAGCTTTTCTTCGAAACTGTCTACTATAAACTACTATGTACATAGTTATTAGAATTTTCTGTAGTTCTGTACATTCCAAAGCTACTTCTAATGTTTTATTCAATATATTTGAATTCGAGTAAGCGATCGATCGGAAAGAGAATTTTCAATTTTGGGCTCTGGAGGGGGACTGAGGAGGTCCTGTCTGTGTGTCTGTCGCACCTGGATCTCGATAACGGTTGGGCGGATTTTGATGCGAGATAGCTCATTTGAACCGCAATGTCGATTTAGGTGTAGTGACGGAGCCCGATTTTTAAATTTTTCCTCGTAGAAAAGTTATGGGGCAAAATGATGTCATTTTGGCCCATTTTTCGGACGACCCCTCCAGTTTTTGCGCCTTTTCTCAATAAGTAAACGAGTTATCCGCAAACTAATAGGCTTATTCCATGTAGCTTTACCAGGGCTTTCCAATGATATATAACAAGTTTTTCAACTACTTCCCAATCTAGAGTCTATAAGCTTATAGTTGGCGCCAAATTTCATATTTGCTGAAAAGTCGTGGGAAATGCACATAAATGTGTGTTTTTTGTTGCTTTTAGTGTCTTATAGGGGATTTTCTGGGTCAACAAGCTCATTGCGAGTGTCAAAAATATTGTGTGGCAAATATTTTTCACACTTCTGCTTCATACTTGGTATGAAAGATGAGAGTTTTCTCAAGTATCGGTTTGAATTCTTTAACGTTCTTTTCACGGTTAATTTAGGTTTTATTGAATTATTAAATTGTTAGTTCATTGTTTTTGTACTTTTTGTATGATGTTTCGTATACTGCATACGTTGGCTATCAAAAGAGGCGGGCGTAACTATGACTCATCACTCACGGTTTATATAATGCTACACCTGCGTTCTGTGTGTAGGCTTTGTTTGTGTGTGCTTTCTACAACAGACTCCGGGGGATTGTTCTCACCACTCGAATTCTGGCTCACAAACGATCTTCACTAGTTTTATGACGTGTGCAAGCATCAGCGTTGTTGCAGAACACTAAATGTCTTGTGTATAGGCTGCGTTACAGCGTTGACAGGCAATAACAATTCATTGCTTTTTGTTAACAGGTTTGCGTTGATTTATCGTAGAGATTTTGCCGCATTTTGTATATTTTGCTTCTATGCATAATGTGACAGTGGAGCTCAATCTGTTTCCACAGTGTAGGCCTAAATAAACACGACAGTGCGATATTAATTACAGAAGTAAGATACCTAGCCCAAAATTGATGTTTATATAAAATATTTGACAGGTTGTTTTAGAAGATATGTTTTAAACATAAACTGTGTAACGAAAAGTATCTTGACCAAGAGGATATTGATTGATGAAAAGTATATTGGAGCGCATAATGACGAGATTATGTTTTTTGACAAGTTTTATCATATTTAATTTTTATATGGCTCTGTGCCCTCTTTGATACTAAAAATATCATGGTTTCCAAAACCAATTATTATTGCTGTTGAGTAAGAAATGACATTGGTGGGGCGGGGCGCCAACACACCGACGTGAACAAAAACAATTATTGATACAGGGCAGTAGAAATAAACCACACTGCACTGAACCAGAGCCATAAAGTGTACATTAGATCGAATGAATAATTGTATCGTCATAAATGCTATTCTAACATCACAGAATTGTTATTTTATCGCAACCAAACTTCATTAAATTAATCGCAAACCATCTATCCTCGTTTAAACGAAAACGATCGAAATCGAACGAAACTTGGCTCAATTTTTTGAGACCTGCATTATGATTGCAACTAAACGTGATTTGCTACGACATGGTTTGTGGTAAATGCGAGCGTTGAGTGGTTCGCACTATCTGGTAAAATTTGGGATCCTCAGCTTCTCTTCGAGAAGTCAAAATTACAATAATTATTACTGGGTATACATTGCCAATTGGCATTTACGCAATTCAGATTACTACGTTTTCTTTCACCATTCGATGCTAGACGTTGAGCTGGCTCAAAAAAATTTGACGCAGCGTTTGTGATATCTTTAAACCTATTTAGCTGTCCGCTATGGACTTTTGTGTACTCTATTAGTGTTGTCGCTAAATTTTTTGTCTTCGTCATGTGCACTGCTTTGGATTTCTCTTAACCGCGTTCGGTTTTATTTTATGCTGTGTGATATTATGCGTGCTCTGGTCGTATTTTATTTAGAATTTATTGATATTGCTGTTATTTTTGTCTTAGTTATGAAGTGTGTAATTTTAATTATGGAGTAACGAAAAAATGTTTGCTAAACGCCGGACGTGGATTATAAGTGTTGCGATTGAGACAGTGTTACGACGTGATCTGTCGAGTATAACCTGGACCGATTTGAAAACGTTGCAGCTGAGACAGATATGAATCAAATAATGTTGCATCTGCGCTTAGTAAAAACCTTCCTAGGGACAGCAATCAGTTCTCCATGGTTCGGTATTAGCGCAAGTCCTTGCGTTAGTTGGTTTAAATAAAATGCGGGGCATCCTCGTCTCACGCGGATTCTTCGAAATGTAAAAAATTGCGAATTAAAATCAAACTTTTAAAATAGTTAATCCAATTTTTTACTTCAGACATGGGTTATTTATAAAAATATTGTAATTTTCTGTGTCAGCTGGGATGTTTTATCAGTTAGAGGGAGCCCAAAATTTTGCCGAAACGGGGTACAAATCGTTTAATGCTTGTTTTTACTTGGGGGAACCGAAAAATTATTGTACAACAATATTTCAGATAGGGAATAAACCGCCCGGACGTTTTCAAAGAACATGTACATTGCCTAGCGTCTTGTCTCAACCCCATCCACTCATCAGACACGGTATTCGCCTTGTCGACGAGGATATTGACCCGCTGACCGCCTTGTTTCCACCCCTTCCATCCATCAGACACGGTATTCGCCTCGACGACTAGAATCTTGACCCGCTCACCCGACCCGATTGCAGTCTCTCCTTCACTGCATAAGCGCACGCAAAAATCCGTAAACACTGCACAGAGTGCACATTTTAGACGGACTCGTGTAGAAGGCATGTCGTTGACGTCTGTTGCGGCTTGCTAGTATATATCTGCCGTGTCAACCTGGGCGTCATAGTTAAATCAGTACGACTGGTCAAAATCCAAGATTGCCTTGCCCGTCCAGACCCAATTGTGGTCTCTCCAGTGGTCACGTGCCAAGCAGAAGCTATATCATCAGAGCAATTATACGCACAAGCTTTCCTGTGTATGAGCCGATTTATAAACTTTAATTTAATGTTACATTGAAGGTACTAACTCAGGCTTATAAAGTCCCAGCTCTTATCCATTTAAATTTGGTTAGGACACTTGGTATAAGATGTTGAATACTGATGCATTCCGATCATACCTACTACTACTCCTATTACTTCAGTATGCATAATTAAATAAATATATATCATGACGTCAGTATAAATATGAAAAAAATAATCAGGGTGGACACCGGAAAATATTTACCTTTAAAATGGTTAAATTCAAGTTATATAAAACCACCGTGACGGTAATGTATTTGGTAATATTAACTGTATCAGTTATACGTTATGCAATACTGGTTTTAATGTTTGTGGGACGCTAAAGCAGTTGACCGGCCATTTTCAAGGATTGTCGGGTCCGACTGTGACCAACCGCGAATGCCTCCAATTGTCGTTCTCTGGGCTGCGTATAATTATTTCTAATTTTTAGTGGATAGTTTTAGTGGACGTCATCGGAAGAGGCTAGTTATTTAGTAGGTCTTTTTTTACCCTAAAGCTTGAGTTAAAATTGATTCAATTTGTGTCAACGTTAACACAGATTGAGTCAAAACTTGGCTCAAATTGATTCAAAGCTTAACTCATAAGTATATAATAGGGTTATAAACCAACCTTATTATTAAGTCAAAATTCCAACCAAAATTTTATCCTGACCATTTCATTTAACAACCACCCGTTGTATAACTACTGCACCATTTTTTGGTTGTATAGGAGGATATCGTTCTAACCAGTATCAATGTAATCGCTTTTTGACAGTGCAATGCCTACTACAGCCATACATTGTATAGTGATTGAGTAAAATTTTTTAATGTCGTAAAGTTCTTTCCCCAGGCATTTCCTCTGTGAGTTAGTAAAGTGCTTATTGTAATGTTCTTTTTTATATACTAAAGTGCTCCCGCGGAAACTTCCTATGTAGGATTGTAAAGTTATCCCGCTGGAATTCCCTATGTAGGATAGTAAGGTTCTGGCACAGCAATTTTTTATGCAATATTGTTTTCGATAAGTGATGTTTAATCTCTAATTTTTGGGTTTTTATGGTTTTGCTCGATTGCTTTTTGCAATTTCATAGTGTTGCCAGAATAAATAAACTAAGCGTGGGCGTGTTGCCGAGCGGATAATGAAATTTCCGGCATTAAATGTTAAGTGTAAATGATGTTGAATAGGCGATATGGAGGTCTTCGTGTACAGTATGTCAGCATTGATAGTTGCTCAATAGAAACTCACTGGTCGCGGAACTTATTCCCCGTGTTGGAATGCTAGTCGTGTTATTGACCCAAAGATATGCCGATCAGTAAGAAAACCATGATTTGATACCTTATTTTTATCGGTTTGCGACAACAGGCGCAGTATGTATAATTGATTGCAGTTGTATATCTGCAGATTGTAAATAAAGAAAAGACAATTTCAATGATAGCTGACGTCCATCACAGCTATATTACATTATGGAAAGTCAATATTATAAAAAAAACTTCGGTTCAATCAGTCACTCGTTTCGTGACGAGTTTGAAATGTCTGTCATTTCACAGTTCAGTTTTGCGTGAATTGGTGGAATGTAATTTTGTTAAGAGGACAAAAGCAGTCGTGTTGACTGGAAACGTGGAACAACTAGTTAATTGCGTAGTGGTTACAACCACGAGGTTCCTACCCGAACCATTCCGGTTCAAACCGCAGATGTGGCAAAAGTTTGTTCAACACTAAAAATAAACCCTAAATCGTGCGGAGAAGGGCTGATCGAAACTTTGGCAATCGAAATTACGGATATTAGCAAACACAACAACGTTATGTATACTCAAACCTAATTAATGAGACGTTTGCTGCACGGTTCGTTGCTTTTGAAATCTGATTATGTCTTCTAATCCGGGTAGGTGTTCTTAATTTTTCAACCCACGCTGCACGAAGTAGGATGCATTTCGAATAGATTTGCACAAAATGTTGCGGAGCAACGAACTGAACCCTGGGTGTCCTTCGGATCCTAACAGGCTTGCGTTATAACACATACCAGCGTTGTTCTCTTTGCTGCAGGAAATTTCACAAGAAAAATATACCACCCCTCTCCCCGGAAAAACTGCCTTAGCACGTTTTTGTTACAACAGGGAATATAAGCTCACACCGCAATAATTTTCGGGCCTTTTCGGTTATATCCACAGCGCCAAAATCGTCAACTTTAAAGATACAGTCTTAATTTTGGTACCATTCGACTAGCCGGTTCAGAAAATGTCGACATTTCGGGTGACCCAAAATTTCCTCTATAAACGCGCATTGACGAGCTGAGTCGAATGGTGCAACAATGAGCTGAAGCCGTATATACATGGATTAACGAGTTAGGATAAGCCTAAGCTTAGCCATAAATCATTAAAGAATGAACTCTGTTGATTTCTTCACCATTTCACTCAGCTAATCAATGCGGTACAAATGATATTAGTATAAAATTATTACATTTATCGAGAAAAATTTTGGGTACCAAGGAACCATTGGAAATAAAGAAAAATCGAATATAGTTTGTCATAAAACCGGCCTTCATCGAGCTGAGCGAATGGAATCAAAATTATCCCTGTATCTTTAACATTGACTATTTCCGGGCTGGGGTATAAACAACTACACCAAATTTTCTCCATATTTTGTTGCATTTTAGCAATACGTAATTGAAAACGGAGAAAATTTATTATAATGATAAATCAAAGTCTGGTCTACACGATGGTAGTTTTATATTCCTCAAGAATGTCAATGTGCTCTCAAACAAAAAATAAATTTGAGACGCAAGCTTCATTCAAAATCACAGCGAATTTCAATGACGAAGAGGGACTGCTGATTAGAAATTAGGAGTAAATTCTAAATTTGCGATGAAAAGCAGAAAACTTTAATTTGGCAGCGAATAGCGCGATCGAGCATACATATTCGATTAGTGAAAATTAATTTTCCTTGTTCATGAGGCATAACAATTGACGTGCAAGAAGTTTTGATTACCCCAGAACCGCAAAGTGTCCAAGAACCAAAGCAATTATCTCAACCTTCGGCCATAACTCCATTTCTCCTGAAGGGAACTGGTTTCAGTGCTAAGGTGCTTACGCTGTTACAAGTTCTCAGAAATTTTACAGAAAAATATACTTTATAATTATGACGAAAACTTGCCAAATTCTCCACTATACAACTTGCTCATATACAACATATATAACTAACTTATATACAACATAACTTGCTCATTGATTTCGTTAAGTTAAATTTGAAATCAAAATTTTACTGAGAGTAAGATTTACTCCTGAGTAATTATGTTTAGCTTTCAAAAATACAATAACAAAACCACAATAAAACAACATATTCTATTAACATGTATATGTATAGCTTGATAAAACGGATAAACCGGCGAATAATACACATACATCTGAAACGCTGGCACGAACGCTTCTACACGCTATACAACCGCGACGCGCCAACCTGTTCACTGTAGAACGACGAATTGACGTTTGCTGGCTTCTACAGCGATAACGATTGCGCCACCCCACCTGCGAAATAGAAATTCTCGACGCAATCAAGGCGCTCCGAAACCGGTGTGCCATTGGCGACGACAGCTTCCCACCAGCGAGCTACAAAGCTGCCGTAGATGGCTGGCGTTTCGAAGTCCTATTTAACGCTGCAAAAAAGACCGATCCAATGCTGTAAATACAGGTGAATTTTACTCGTGAATGTGGCCTTTTAAATTGCTAGAATCCATCATCGCCAACAAGTTCAAATTGTACAGCAGAACAATGTGGATTCAGGCCAGAAGTACACATCAGATCAAAGTTCTACGCAAGTTAATAGACAACCTACCCCCGTGGCTTTTGTCGACTTTAAGGCATATTTTGAATCTGTTCATAGAGAGTCGCTATACAAAATATAAGAGTCCGAAGTGGTCACGGAGGCTGACTGCCGTTATGAGAGTACTGTACGAACCATTCATTGTTCTGCTGCGTTGAGCTCGACCAGTCTTTACCAAGCCCGTTTCAAGTAAAGTTGTGTGTAAGACATGGTTCAATTCTTTCACCGACTATAGACTGGGTAATGCGCACAGCTCTTCATGCAACATAATGGAGCTGTGTATAACGAGGCTGCGGACACAGTGACTGACGCCAGTTACGCTGATGACATCGCGGAAGCCATTTCAAAACATGCTCGGTCGGGTGAACAAAGCAAGCAGAATTAGGCCTCGTGATTACCAAAACAAAAATTATTTCCTATTGCATGAACATATTCCAACAGTCGTGCTTAACGGGAACGACCTCGAACACGTTGACCGACCTTACTAGCGCGTATTAGTACAATGTGCGAGAGCGGCTCAAGCGACGCTAAAATCTTCAACCGCATCTGCAACTCTCGCGCAGCTTTTAGTGGCATGAGGAAATTAGTGTTCGAAAGATGTTACCGCGAAAACCAAGCTCAGCATTTACAATGTGTCTGGCCCATGCTCTTCTGTGCTAGCAGCACATGATCGATCATGTTCAGGGATATACATAACATAAAAGTGTGCAGACGGAGAACACTCGCCATCTTAAAATTAATTTGACACTACAACGAGCAATATTCTGGGAACCCGGGTTGGCCATCTGGTGTCAAGTTATAATCTGTTAAAACAAGCGCGAGTTACACTACTATGGCACATACTTCGGATGAAGGACACACGCACAGCCGGGCGACTTGTAACGGCAAAGCTCCACCACAGTGGAGACGATCAAGGGACCGCGCCGTCGAATCTTAGTAGCGCAAAGTCGTCAAAAACTGCTATAGTGGTTCCATCATATCGCATTGGGGCAATGGCGCAACGCAAAGATCCAGTCTCGGCAATGATCCATGCAGCCAACAACTAAGAAAACTGTTCATTACTCCGGAATAATAAAACAAAAATAATAATTATTGTCGGTAAAACTCGTTGCATAACCCGATCAAAAAATATTACGAATTATTCAAATTTCGCACCACTATCGATTTTATTGCTTCCAGTTCATAAACGCAGCTTCCCATAAACCGAAGGATAGTACTCGAAAAACGCCTGAAATATTAAGCGCTTGTACGATGGTTTATTTAAGACTACAGCATATTAGTAATGGGCAAGAATATTTGAATATGATTACGTGTTCGGATATTATCCATGACTTCGGAATATACGAATATCGCGGCGTTGCATTCCGTAATCAGTTGCAAAATTTAAATATTGGCGTCACGGAGAGAAACCACGATATCATGATAAAATACTATAAAGCAATCAATATTACATCAACACGAAAGAGTCATTCGAACGCGGCTTAAGATTATTTAGTTTGTACAGTTACGGAGAGAAATAAAATGCAATTTTGCGAATTAGATTTTTCGAATTAGAAGCTTTTCAATAGATATTTATTTGTGCAAATTTTACTTTTATTACTGTCCACAACTATAATTCTGTTTGTTATATTTGCAACAGTAGTTTCTGGCAAAATATTCGTTAGCCACAGATATCTCGGTATAGAGGGATTTGATCCGGCTGACCCTTATTGGTCACCACCACCGGAAAGTTTCGATATTCTAAACTACAGTCGCGGCCAGAAATAAGAGCAAAATAATTTATCGAAATCTTGATCGCTTTCGATTAAACGAATTTCGATCGATTCCAGCGTAATTAAATAAATATCAAATTTATAAAATTTCGATTACTTTCGATTAAACAAAATTTCGATTGATTGCGATTTTAATCGATATCGATTGCACTTATTTTCGGCCGCGACTGTTTTCACTTTGACCCGAGAAATTTTTATATGCAACAAACGTGAAGTGCACCTATAATTTATTATGCAAAAGAAAAATTTAATAAATTTGTTGCTTATTCAAATATTCGCATAACTAAACTAACTTTATACAACATTTTGGCATGCGCCACGCCGCTGATGTCAGCTAATTCACGGACAGAGTGCATAGCCAATTGTGTTGTCCCAATATCGATAGTAGGCAAACCAAGTTTTGACGACAATATTGGTCCAATCGTTGAGCCACACAAAGAATCGTTCCGGACAACAAATGCCTATAAAATAGTAGTATCTACCGGTAATTTCATATTCGAAGTGACGCAATCACAAAGCCTATTTTATGCAGACTGCAAAAACCAAATTATTGACCCAATGCTACTAACATTATTCCAAAATTCGGTGAGGATTAGTATTACCTTACAGTTTTGGCTACATTAAAGTAAAATAGCATTAGCCTTATTTTGTCACAATATGTACAACCACATGTATGTAGCTGTAAACAATGTAGAGCAAAATTACAGTCCCGGTCAAATATAGGCACACGCAATCCGGCCCAATACTAAGCCAAATGAAAACAACCAAAATCGCAATCGATATAAATTTTGTTTCGTCGAAAATGATTGAAATTGTGTTTCATCGAAATTAATCGAAATTTTATAAATTTGAAATTTATTTAATCGTGAAGAAATCGAGATCTATCGAAATTTCGTTTTTAATCGAAATCGGTCCAAGTGTCACTATTTATCGAAATTTCAATCGATTGTTATACACGGCTGTAACTTTTCGCGGTCTGAAATACGTTCAAAATAACTGAAAATCCATCGAAATTTCGTTCGATTTAGATTAAACGCCATTTTTTAAAATAACTTCGGTTTTAGCGGAATTAAAAAAATAAAATTGGAATTACACGACATTTGGATAGGTACGATTTCGGTCGTTTTCGATTGCATTTATGAATTTTTGCAGCGATTGTACGCGCAGCTCATCGGAAATTTCGTTTAATCACAATCGGGTCGAAATTTTATAAATTTTTAATTTATTAATAGCGCCAAATTAGAAATCGCTCAAAATTTCGTTTAATACAAATCAATTTGGAATTTAGTTAATTGCATCAAAATCGAAAGCGATCTAAATTTCACTAATCTAAATTAATGAAAATTTCCCTTAGTTAAAATGGAACAAATTTTATAATTTTGTTATTTATTTAACTGCGCCAAAATTGAAAAATTTCATCTGAGTCGATCGAAATTTCGATGAAAGGTATTTAGACCTTTTTCTGGATATGACTGCAGTTGACCTGCGTCAAAATCTGACCAAAATTAGCTGTGGTTGTCGGTGTGTCGGCAACGCCACAACCGAATACGCTGAAGTTTTCATAGAGGTGTACACCGCATGGCTCCTTAACTACGCCTTAAATTTGTTGAAAACCCTCCGTAATAGCAAGAGTGCATTAGGGAAGAGTATGACGTTTCCCTGCACACACAAACCCGTGTTTGATGACGCGGGCTTTTTTTAACCCATTTTTTGGAGAGGGTTCGGGATTCACACTTACTCCCAGATTCTGGGGGGGTAGCTCGAATCCCCAATTTCTGGAAGGGGGTCGGTTGAACCAGCAGTTGCTTATAACCCGAACCCCCCCAGGAAGCGGGGCAACAGTCCATGTCAGAAATGACTGTCGGGCTTTCAACAAACAGACTTCAATTATCAGCGGTTATTTCTTGAAAATTCTGATACAACGAATTTTTGAAACGCATAGAACAGAATTAGGGCATTTTTAATATTTACTAACAATAATTCTTATTTTTCTTTATTTCATTTACACACTCGGTTACTTTTAACGGACACGTACTGTCCAAAAGTTTTCCACGAACATGAAACAAGTCTCGAAAGCACATTGAACAAATAGTTCTCGCGGAGACCGTAACACCAGAATGGCAATATATATATTGTGAAGCTAGAATAGAATCATCTATAACACCCATTGAAAAAATGAACAATAAAATACATACACACAAATTTTTTTCGGAGAAGCACTGTCAAGCGCTCTGTGGAATCGTAAAATGAAATTTATGGTATCGCAATACGGTTTTCCTACAATAAAAAGCATGTTTACAAAGCCGCTCCTAGTGCCATGTATACCAATTTATTTAGGCCTGAGATAGCAAAAAAACATATTATTTTATCATAATGATTCCCCGAACTTCGTACAACAGCATTCTTGTTTACCATTAACCCTGGGCTAAAACATTTGTCTTTTGCTAAATCATACCCCCATTTTCTCTGGACTATAGCATTAACATTAAAAGTACGAAAGTAGTATGATTTATTTTTACATGAGGATTCCACAGCATCAGCAAAATTTTTGTCGGTCATTCTTAGATCCAAAAGCAATAATTCTTCAAGAGATTTCCAGCACAAAAATACAATGCTTATTGTGAGTATTGCTAAAACGGTAAAAGCTTGTGTAAAAAAATAAATTATAATATATCTTATTGCTACAGCTGACTGCTTCGTGCTTCCATTGATTTAATGACCGCAAACACTGACCTGAAGAGCTACGCTGGCCTTTTCGGCAATCAATTTGAGCATAGTATGAGTGATCGATGTTGTTGCATAGCGTTGATTAGCGTTAATCTTAACCACAATCCCTTCGTGAAATTTTGCTCGATTTTCTTCGTCGTATTTTTCCTGATAATTAGGATGAAGCGCATGAGCCTGGTCTGCACTACAATAATGATTATCACATTTTCGCGGCTGTGCCGATAATACAAACTCAAATTTTGGGTACCCAATACAGCCGAATTAACCAACCGAATAGAAAAAGTAATGTAATTTTATTAGTAACGTATTTGTTAATAAAACCTCATATTACTGGCCTGTCCACAACCCTCCGAAAAGTGGGGGACTTCTGGGGACCCCTATGTTCATTCTCGGGGGAAATTTCAAAGTGGGGGGAATAAATTTAGCTTAAAAATGCCAAATATTCCTATATTTTGATGTAGTTTTACAACTGTGAATGTATTTTCAAGCTAAAAACGATGTTTTAGATAGTGGTGTAATTAATGTTTAAAAAACGATTTGCAAACAAAAAACTTCAATTTTAACACATAAAAAATTTTTGGATTTAGTTGAACATGGGGGATTTGGCCGAGTGGGGGTGGATGGACATGGGGGAAAATCTCACAAAAATGGGGGGATTTGGAAAGTGGGGGGGTCCCCACTGCAGACAGAACAGTATTATCAAATCGACTTTTAAAATTAGAAGCTTTTGCATAACACATTATGAGAACTAATCTGTTTATTGATGAAAACGCACCTTTTGGAAATCAGACTTCTTCACCGTAACACCCTTGAAACCCCACAAATAAGTATAATATATCCAAATTGGAATCTAGATAATAAAATTATCGTATCCACCGTGCTTCATAGTCTAGTAGGCATCCGTTGTAAGATAAAACAACTAATAACATGACGTAATTTGAAAAATCGCATTTTCGATGTGAAGCCTGTATCGCGAGCTATGGGCTGTCAAACACTGGTACCCGTATGGCCAGATTTCGCAAAGATCTTTAAAAACCTGTTTTTGCCATTTGGACCCCGAGGAGGGGTTCGGAGCTGTTCCCGCTGAACTACAGGGTACACCGTCATCAGTTTTGCTATCGAACAAACCGGTCCATCCGAAAATGATTTATGAAAAAAATTCGCTATTTTTCGCTCTAGCGCACTCAGTGGACACTCCGCTCGCTCCGTTTCAACAGGACCGATAGATACTGATACAACAAAATTGTTGAACCACCCTAAAATTTCACTTGAGTCGCCACAATCTTGTCAAGCAAAAGTCGTCGAGAGTATACGGCCAGGCGCAGTACAGCTCTATGCATTTACCGACAGACTGTTTGCAAATAAAATAAATGCAAACTGTTTGCGAATAATTTGCAATTTTTTCGCTATTTGCTAAATAACTGCTGTTATTTCTACACGTGACCTACTTTGTAGTTGCCATGCTCGCAGTTTGTAGTTTATACTTGATTTCATAAACGAGCAGCTGCAGCACGCTGCATTATCTCGTTTTAAAGCACCGGTACACTAAAAATAACATATTATTTAATACGTCCTAGATTCACCTGAGCAATAAACTTTTCGGAATGCACTCTTCGAATGCGACAGAAGACACGTTATTCTTTTCACAGTATCCAGCGTTTATGCGTCGCATAATCCACTCCGTGATACTGGACATGGCACCCTGAGCAGATTCGCTGCCGCACTGAAAAGCCCAACAATACCGGTTTAAATTTTCTATAGCTAAGTTACAACATAAATTCCAGGTTATTGGGGCCCCACCAATACGGGTGGCATATTCGGTTTAGTTACGACCCCGCGGAATGAGAAAGAACTAAAAAGTGTAATTTTGCAAAACAAACTTTTAGTTCAATCAAAAACAGCATTATGCATTGACGAACACAGCTTGCAACCAAATTTTAAGCATTCATACGGTGTAAGCGCTGCATTTTTAGATATTCTGGCGTCATATTGCCTGCGATTATCAAATTTCCAATGTCATCACTGCATCTGTCGCTGTCGACCAAAAAACCTTTGGGTCGGAAATAAATCTGTGAAGGGACCGGGTGTTACGGGAGATGTAACCGATAGGAGCAGCATTTGGCGAAAAGCGCCCCCCGACCCAAGCCACCCCTATTCCAGAAACCCGGGTAACATAGAGACAACATTCGGTTTGAATACTGACAGATAATAATATCTTTAAATTGATAAACTTGAGAGATGCTTAAATTTTTTAGAAAATATAAACACGATTTGAATAATTTCTTGTAGAATGTGAAAGCCATAACGAAATAAACTTTCAGCGAGGAATATCCTAATGACGAGTGGAAAACCGATTAAATAAATGTTACACTATTCGGATTCCACTGAGGAATTAGTTTTCTCGTGCTACATTTACGAATAAAAGTTGCGGGTACGGATGAAAGAAATTACTTCTGAACAAGCATTTTGGTCTAGACGAGAACGAACGTAACTTCGTATGGATGTGGAAGATCGTAATTTCATCTGTACATGGACGACTGAAATTTCGTCTGAACGCAGACCGTCTAGTTATCGCAATTTCGCCTGGACGCGACATTAGACCCTCCATCTGCGAAGATTTGTCCGTGACTGTACGTTTTCTTGCTGCTATTTATACTGATAATTTGCCACAGCTGATGGCGGTAAAACATACGACAACTTTACGTGTAACTAAACACAAACAGTCCGACTGATTATTTCACTTTGGTGTTTCGTAATTTGTTGCACTGTACAGTTTGTAGCTAGTCCAATATTACTATTTTGATTCGTTAGCATTAAATTTGTTTGCGAACAAAATGTTACGGATTTGAATTTAAAAGTGTTGCTCGCGAACAACAGATAAGTTATAGGACCATTTCATTTACATATGACATCACAACTTACATTAAATTTGCCTGCGAACACAGAAGAATTCTAATTCAAATCTCAGAAACGTCGCTAGAAATTTGCTATTTCTGTGCTGACAATGAACTGAATCGAATTTCTTATTAGTTGTGTAACAACGGCTATGGATTCCACATTGCCTTTACAAAACGGTATGGTTAGTAGGGTCATTTTGACTTTTGTCGCGCATTATGTATTCTTTGGTGCTCCGAAAAGCATAATACCAGCGTAAGGACTACAAATAAAAATATACAGCGACAGCCGTCATCCTATAATTGAACCGACACTTAGCTCTTCAAATTGCGGATGGGAGATCCTGGCAAAAACCATGTGCTTCCCACCCCGTCGTCCCTCTAGATAAATATTGCCCCTCCCACCCCGTCCAACGCCTCCTGGCTCAATTGATTTGTTTCCACTCGGCAAAAACACCTTCAAGCGACATAAAACTTGATCATAATTTATACTATAATTCCGTCGTGAACACAAAAATTTCAATTTTTATGAAAATTTGCCTCAGAATCGCTTTTTCTCTCCGTCAAAAGAGTTTTGGAAGCGTTTCCGACATGACCTTTAACAGTTATTTTGGAAAAATGCACCCACGCAAAACTGGGCGCCCCTGGCTCATACCCCTGGCAAAATATTTAGCAAAGAGCCCAGATCCAGACACTATTCAGATTTTTATATAAAATTCCGCTATATACAGTCACGCTAAGGAATAAAATAATTTTTTTGCGAATCGTTCGAGAAGAATTCGCGAATAGTATTTGAGCAGCTGTTAATTTTTCGTGAACGGTTCGCGAAAGATTCACGATTTTTTTTGCGAAAAATTAGCTTTTATATCTGAGTGTGACTGTAAGTTAGCAAAACAGAACGAAGCATTAAAACAACTAACCTCTTCATTGTCAAAACAGCAAACCATTCGAACATTGGGATCTTTGTCAAGGTCTTGAGAATCGATAAGACCAGTGACGGCAGTGTAGCTTCCGACTAAGTTGTCTAGTCGAGGACCCGAGATGAATTCTTCATGAAGACCGACAAGACGCTAAACGTGGTTGAAATCATCATTAATTTATATATTCTGCTATCTTTTGTACATTATTTTCTCTTTGTGCTGCCGCTTTCCAGAACTGTCACTGCTCGCTGACGAAATCTTGTTTAGCTATATAACGATTTTCACAGGTACAAAGTTTCCGTATCCGAAGCGTTTGTAGGATATTAAAACTGAAACGTCTACACATAATGTATTTTTATTTTGAGCCACAAAAAAGCTACATTTTACCCAAAGAAGGACTTCGGCAGCCAAATAACGAAACAAAAAATGATTTAAAAAGATGCTATGACAAAAACAAAAGCCATGCTGCGTCTACGGGGTATGTCCTTCTAATCCGGCGAAAATGACCGTTGCTTGCTTAATATTATAGTATTGCTCGCTTGACGACAGTCATTCCTTACACGTGCTGTATAATTTGGCTAACATTCGTAAGACAGGCCATAATATTTAAAATTTAAATAAGCTTCAATAAATAATTCTGAACTGTGGCAAGAAAACTTAGTTGACTTCATTTAAAGTCCGCAAACTGTCATAATATTTTAGCAAACGGCATATGAAAAGTAGGCTACCTATATGCTAAAAATGTTATGGGAAATGCATTAGTTTTCGGAAAAATAGTCATCCAGGCAAACAGTTATTCTACTGTCTAACTGATCACAGACCGCAATTCGTTTTACAGGTGTGCAAATGAATCAAATTTTCTAAACTTTCGGAACACTTAAACCCAAGCAACCCAAAAATACCAGTCACCGGCTAATAAGCGAATATAATGCAGGAGTTAATCAGAAATTAAAAACATGAGCATGATGACCAAAACCATCTTCTACGAATGTTTTTTGAACCGTCTAGGAAAGTTTGAAAATAAGTTGGCATTACATGGTTGAACTAATTATTTTTGGAATTATATTCGATAAAAATTACGTTCAAAATATCACTTTCCCTGTTTAAGATTGACAAATGGAATCGGTGTTTTGATTGATGGTACAGCGAAAGCTGAAACTTTTCTTTACTATTTCAAATCAGTTTTTGTTAATGATAATGGTATATTGTCATCTGCTAAATTTTGAATTTTGTGGGTCTATTCTAGATAATCTTAGCATATCTTCTAAAATTATGTTGACAAAACTACCTCAATGAGGGAAACAAGAGTTGTGGCTTGGAAGGAATACTACAGTTATTTTTGAAAAATTATCCTAATCATTGCCTGTTCCACTTTCAATCCTGTTTAGAAAATGTTTCTCTGAACATAACTTTCTGCTTGATTAAGCTGAAAGTATTCGTATCCACAAAAACGTGACCCTTCAAATGTCAAAAGCTATAGGCCTATTAGTTTTTTACCTGTAGGTGGAAGACTTTTTGAGGGATTTATTTGTGATCTATTCCTATAACACTGTCGAGCAAATAACTTATATTATCCGAAAATCAGTTTGGTTTTATTTCAGGCAAATTACCCAACGTGCAATATTTGCACACTCTTAGTGATTATACTCGTGCTACAGATATTGGTAACTTCGTTGATATTATTTATTTAGATATTGCGAAGGCTTTCGTTTGTGTTTCACACAAAAATTGTTTAAAATTCTGAAATGAAATGGAATACAGCCTAACATACTATTTCTGTTTGGTAATCTTAATGATCGCATGATGTTTGTTGAAATAAATGGGTATCGTTCTGTTTATTGCCATAATTATCTCTGGGGTACCACAAGGTGGTCAATTGGCTAAGTCATATTTTTTGCAATATTATACTAATGGTAACAATGCGATATAACAAGTTATAGTTGTTATCTAAAGTGTTATTCACTTAGGTCCGAATATCCCTGTGTGTAATCATGTCTGTCAAATACCCTCTAACACTATCTGTTGTATTTTACAATGGTGCTGCTATTCCGTATATTGTTACAATGATATTGCTATTGCAATGTGTAATGACTTATTTCTAAATATATTTCAAACCTTGTTTCTAATGCTTCGATTGCTTTAAATCTTATTCTTCGGTGTTTTGCAAGAAAAAATACGGCTAATTTAGTAAAAGATTATACATGTCCTTCGCTTTACCAAATTAGAATATTTTTCCGTGATTTGGCCTCTATATAAATTGCAAGAGATACGTAAACTAGGATCAGTTCAAAGACGACTCACAAAAATTATTCCGAACTTCCAGTGAGCGTTTATCAATTAGAAATATAAAATCTCTCGAATATCGCCAGTTTATTCAGTTGGTTCTTACTTTTAAAATATTAAGGAACTTTGTTGATATATATGTTGGAGATATCTTCACGCATGCATAATACGTATAATGCTCGATCAAGTTCAGCTAAATTGATTAATCATTAGAGTAGACTTGATTTACATTATTTCATTTCCCATCGAATAATATAATGCTTGGAATCTGTTACCAGGAAGTGTAGTTGCTTCCGAAAGTATTCTAGTCTTTAAACAACGTCTATCCAGGATTAAAATACTTGATCATTTATGGAATAGCTATTATAGGTTATTCTCAGTCTCATCCCTGCCAATTCATCCTACTGATTTATAATCCTGATGCTTCATCAATAATTATACTTATTTCATTAATCACCTTTTTATTTCATTGTTGTTTTCTATTATTGGCAAATATAACAATAGCAATAACGACAAATTTGAACCGAAATCTAAGTTACAGAAGATCTTAATATAGGTTTTCGTTCAATACGCACGTTCCTAACATTATTTTTGTTACACGAAGTAAGACACAGATACTAATTTGATACCCGATTTTATTATACGAGTGAGCCAAGATATTATTTCTGGGTGTATAAAAAATACTACGCCGCATATCGCGAAACATGTCGTCGGGCGTTCTCAAAGTTTTGATAGTATCTGTTCAGTCAATTCCGTATTATAGACGATGTAGCTAAACTTTGACTGACTCTGTTTCCTTATATCATCATCCTATTCGTTACATAACCGGTCTAACAGGATATTAGATACATACAGTAAACAAGGAACACAATATTACAGTACTGTTATTCCGCATAGCCATCTTTATTTACGGGCACAGGCTGTTAAATTCGGTCTGATTCCCAGATAAAATACATATTTATATGTACGCCTTTTATATCTTGGTTAAAGTCATATAATTGTTGAGCTTTGCAAAATCTTCAAATACCATCAAATTTCGTCGCAATCATCCTGTCTGTTCTTCGAGTACAGATAAATTTATCATGATTGAATTATAATTTACCGTTATAGCATCACGTACGTGGCAAAATCTGCATAGTATCCGTACATATACGGCAATTACATGGACACAATGTCACAATTTGTCGCAGTCAACCTAGATGTTAAATTACAGAAAGGCTGATACAGCTTAATTAATGCTCAGGATGAATTTCTTTATTATAATTTACCGTTATTGCATCACGTAAGAAGCCAAATCTACAGTCTATACAAATTACGGCAATTACATTGGTATATACATGCAGTGCCAAAATTTTAAGTCGATTACAGCTAAATTGCGATTTTTAGTTTCGTTACGTTAATTTAGCCTTACTGCCTCATGCAAAAATAACGATGTCTGCAGTGTGGTGTATAATGCCGTAAAAACTTAGGCCAAATGTTCAGTCAGCACTAAAACCTAAAAATTCGAAAATTTCTAATCAGAAGCTCCTTCGGGTTGACTACAATCGGCGTACTGTCTTATTCCGAAATTAAAACAAAATACACATTGATTCTGCGACGAAATCAGTTTTTCGAGTGCAACTTGTGTAAATTCTATCAAACATAAAGTAGTTGCAGCAGTAATATTCCGCTAATCTTTAATTTGCCTTCAAAATGAAGAAACAATATGTATGTTTCCATCTTTGAATACTATTGGTCTTCGGCTGTTCCTTCATGATACGCACCCGATCTTAAATTGTAATAAACTTAGCTTAATAAAACCGTGTTAGTTTCAATGAAAATTTACCGCCGGCTGAGTATCACAAACGTAAAGCTCAAAATCGACAATATCGTCAACGGTGCATTGCGCTTCACGTGCTACTCGTTCCATAAACGTACTGTGATGATTGTGTCGTTTCTCTAAAATCCAAGGCGAGAGACACGATTACTACCATAGAAAAAATGTCATCGCTCATACTACAAAAATGGTAGCTTCTAAAAGCATGAATCAAAATTTTAGGCTCGGCTGTGGAATTGGCTCTGTATGTTTCTGGATCCAACGTGATTTGAGTTAACCTATAAAAACCGCAAAGACTACAACAGAAAAGCCTCAAGCCTAATATTTTATGGTGGAACAAAGACTATTTTCTCAAAAAACTTGGGCGCGGCTCGTTAGGCTCAGGTTGGCATGAACAGTAGTGCTATGTTTAGTTAATGCGCATTTGTTTGGTTCAGCTCATTTTGCATACGAAAATGTTATATTACCGTTCAGGTTGACACAAATCTCGCATACTAAAGGAACCATCGTAGCAAAGTATTACTTAAGTCTTATAGGAGCTAATTTGCTACAAAATGAGCCCAAACATCGACTTAGATATCTACACCGCTTGCCATGTGTTGTATTCTTAGGAAGAAAGCAAAAGAAAACCAACGGGATTTGAAAGAAAACCTTTATTGAAAACTAAAAGTAAAAGAAACAGTAAACGAAGAAGATTGACAGCAGTAAAGAAAACATTGAAGACTGGGAGACCTAGGCAACTTCGGCCTTTATATAGTATCCGAAGATCATTCTGGAATGTTCCAGTCAATAACGTATTGTTCTCGTCACTTGTGGATGACGAAATACATAGCTAGTGAGTTCCAGAAAATATGTATATATGTAGCGTCGGACTGTCGCCACGGCAGCCACGACACCAAGTAACGTAATTTTTGGGCATTTTCGAATTCTGTTCCGGGCTCCTTTGGCCCACTTTTTCGGTGTGGGGGTAAGAGGGTTTGAGAGGGAAGATGTTGGGATCAGGCTTCGCACATGACTGAAGGGCACAAAAACATTTCACGCTTTCTAATGAGCTATCGCGCGACTCAATCAGCACAGGCAACGCTAAGTTATGCGTGTAACCCTAAAACGCAATAACGGACATTTTATAATTTCACCACCAACAAGGTTGGTGAGAATCCTGCGCTTCGTTCTGTTCAAACACTACATACAGGATTTAATAAAATATTTTTGTCCATTGACATCCTCCGCATTACGGTCAAACCTTTCCAAAATAGCCCCCAAGTTCCAGCTATCTTTTACACGCGAGTGCAATGTTCTCTATTAGAGGTTAGCCGAACAGATACCGTGATTTTGGATTTTGGCAAAGAAATAAAAATTAATTATAATAATGATATACTGATAACCTTGTTGCCTTTTAGAAAGTCTGCTGCTTGATTACTCATTGTTAGCGTATATTCCGATCCAGATTTAATACCAAAAGCCGACAACCAACTTTTTGATTTTTTTGTTGCACTCATATTTTTCAAAATTTCTAAGTCCACATATATTATGAAAATAGTACGTAAGTTATATCTCTGAAATGAATGAAACCATAGCCACGTAACACTAGCACTCCAGCCGCAGCTGTTTGATGAAATTCAGAACTAAAAATAAATGTCAAAGTGTAGCATTTTGCAAAGTCCACTACAATAACTCAGTACACTATACCGTTTATCGGTATGTCAACAACTGTAAATGTAATACTTGTCACCAATGATCACACGCTCTTACAACATACCTGTTTCCTTGGTCTTTGCATCACCTCCATTGAGTAATTTCTCAATATATTCTGTCGCCATGATTGGTCGCAAATGTGTCTCCTTGTTATGCTTGTGGACATCGCGTTCGGTGTCTAGATGAATGGGTAAATTCGGGATAGTCATAATTGGATCAGCGATATGGATTAGCCGATGCTCTACGGTATCGTTTTGCGTCTAGAATTGGCAGATAATAGCCGAATATATTGTATGACTACCAGGGCTGCGATGCAGGGGTGGTTAACTCACCAACGAGCACTAGCCCCTACTCGTCGTCTACCCGTCTCCCCAGTTTCATGACTTAAATTTATGTTAACCTCGAAAAATTTCCGTATTCACCACCAACAAGATACAAATGTAATGTACTTTGATGACTTCTCCAAACTACCAAAATTTCGCCTGTGTGTTCCCCAGCTAGGAATCGGGGAGAACAGAAAATACCTGGGGAGGCGGCCAATTCCTTAGGTCATCTATTCGACAAGGTCGAAAATGTTTTAATTCAGCAACTGATTGCAATAATTACTGTACTAAAACTGGCTTTCCCTAACTGCCTCCAAAGTACCTGGGGGAACCAAACTGGGGGCCCTCCACGTCGAACTCGGGGCAGGTGGGGCGAGAAAACTTCGGCTTCCCTGCTGAACTGGGGGGACTTAACAACGCGAAAATAGCATTAATAGCCGATTCACAATCAATATGCAATAATAATGGAGACAATATAATGAAACACTATAAACTGACGGTAATTTTATTTAATTTTATTGTTTTTAAATCAACTGACGGTAATTTTATTGTTTTTAACCCCGCAGGGCGAAAGTTTGGAAAATTTTTTTACCATAATGAAAAAGTGGCATATTTTTGCCTGGCAGAGAAAAAATTGCTTATTTTTAGTCATGCTTAACTGGGAAATACCGGGGGCTGAACTATCAAATTTTGTATCATTTGAGTGTGTTTTTACCGAGAAGTGTTTTTTAATTTTTTTTTGAAAACAAAAAATTGCCAAGAGGCGATGAAACGTGGGAGCCCAACATTTCGCCATGGGGGCACTCCGTTTTTGCCAGGAGGCACTTGAAAATGCCAGCGGGCTTCCCACCTCCCGATTTGGAAAGCCCAGAAAATAAGTGCTTAAAAACAAAAGTGACGTCGTTTGTGCCTACATTCGTTCATAAATAAATGCAATGCAACCGAACGTTTTAATGCTCGCTTGCAAACAAAAACGCTCACGTTTCTTCTCTAAAATCGATACAAGTATACTGGGCTCTTCATTCGCTGAAAATTTTTAAGGGTTCCCCTGGTTCCGAACCGGGGAGGGTCAGCCAATTTTGCCCAGAGAAAACTGGCTAAAAATCGTGTCAGAAACACTGTCAAAACGCTTTTGATGGAGATAAAAAAGCTATTTTGAAGCAAACTTTCACAAAATTTGCGAAATTTTTGGCTTCAGAACGGAATTTTAGTACAAATTTTGATCAAATTATTTTATTATGTACTTTGAACCGATTGGAAACAAAAAATTCTAAGAGGCCGGGGGAGCCCAAAATGTTGCCAGGGGCATGAACCGATGGGCACTTGTTCTGAACCAGGGGGAACCGAAAATGCCAGGCCCTCCCACACCCCCCAATTTGGAGAGCCCAGCTATATTCAGCATAAGTACCCATAGGGTTTGTCTTGTCTAAGCGTCAGAACCCCATCACTCATATCTACCCCCTGAAGCCGCTTAGCATCCACTCCGCGGCGACGGCGCGCAGAAAGTTTTAGCAACTATGAGTAAAATTAACCAAACTTTGATAAAAATTCAATATAGAAACTGTAAGAAAAAATTGGGTACCATACAGAAAAAGTTCTTGGTTATCCCGTCTGTCGTAGCCATTTGCCAGAACCATTTACCTCCCGTAATCCGGCAGACCTTGATCCCCGTGTTATAAAATAATACGATTTGGCCATAGCGTACCACACTCCTGAGTGTCGAACTCCAAATCCGTATTTATCTGCCTTCCTAGCCTTGAAGGCACGCGGCAATTTTTGAGAATATTAAGGAAAGGCAAGCTTTGAGAAAATTGATGAACGATAGTTACCAAAAAATCGGTAAAATTCCAATCAAAACTGTGCAAAATCGGAAAAAAATTTGGAGAAAATTATCAGTTTCAAAGAATTACAAAAATTTACTCGCCACCTCATCCTTCCTCTCTGCGCACGCTCACCTCCTTCTCCGCCATCAGCATTTATCCTCCTGAGCCGATTGGTCGGGGACACCAATGACATAATTATTTTTGCAAACCACAACGAAATAACAATTCTTAATTTGCCAGTTACAAAATCTGCCCACTGGGTATTGACTAAGCTATTCGATCAATCAAAGTACACCTACCGTACGCTGGCTAGTCCAAAATATCGGAAATTATAGCCGGGGGGCCCCGGCTCACGTGCCGAATTTTGCCGGGGGGGGCAATTTTTTTGCCGATTTTGTCGCGTTTAGCCGTTTATTTTTCTCAGCAGAGGGCTTTGACCCGAGGTGTAGCCGAATTTTTGCCAGGGGATAGCCCCGTTTTGCCGGGCAGCCGAGAATACCACCCCCCACTTTGGACTAGCCAGGTACAGCGCAACACTGTTACTACAGGAATGTAGTAACCAAAATATGAAATACCTTAACCATGACTCGACCAGCAACAGTTAGATCTCGATCGAACCATGACCTCCATATCCCGCCACCATATGGCATTACGCCCAATTGAAGACATCCGCCAGATCCCAGTTTTGATCTAGGCTTCACCTGAAGACGTAAAACGGCACAAAAATAATAAAAATTGAGACAATACACCTAAATGATATTCCGTATAATCTCGATAATACAAAATAAGCCACCCGATATCTCTATCACTAAGCATACCTCGACAAAACAAGCCACCCCAGTAGCATACGATAATATAGCTCACAACGTCCGCAAAGGTTGCAGGTGTAACCAATTTTGTCGAAATTTACTTCAAAATCGCGTCCTCTTTATCAAAAGCGTTTTGGTAGAGTTTATGACACGATCTTTAACCGTTTTTGGCAAAATGCCCGCTGGCAAAATCCGGTGCACCCCGATTAGGAACCAGGAATCCCCGGTTAATGCCTCCTGGAAAAATTTTCAGGGAATAAATAGCCCAATTACAAAAAGGTATACTATAATTTTCTGATCGTTGGCCAGAGACATTGTTCAGGCTAGCGCTTGGCAACCAGTGCCCATCAGTTGAGGATGATGATTTTCTGATCAGAATGCTATAATTGAGACAAATTGTGACACTGCTCGCACAGTTTCAATACATATAGTTCGTTCCTAAGAACGCAGTTTTTGGCTGCTCTGCAGTTATGTTACGTTACTCCTATGTAGACTGATTACAAAGTTTACAAGCGCACTAGTTGGTGCTTCACGCAATTTATATTAGCCAAGCTTAAAGCTAAGTACTTCAACAATCCATACTGTATTATGTAAAGTTGGACCAGTTTAATTCTAACATATACCGCAGATTTCTGAATTGGTAAGCTGCTACAAGCATCGACTCAGCTTTGTTTTGTTAACAAACTCCTACCGAGTGAAGATGAAAAATTCTTACTGAAATTGTGTCCTACTTACGTTTCACGGGTAATTTGCTGAGTCTTACTCTTTTTATTAGTTTGACTGTATTGGAACTTGATCATTATGTATATATAGCGCACGACTGGACCACAGCTGAAGCAAAAAAATGTGGACAATTTTAAACAAAAATTTTAAACCCGAATTCCAGTTCCGGTATGGGTTTTTTATTTTGCCGGAGCCCCAACCGGAACAAGATTTTCGCGGTAACGGAATTCCAGTTATTCCCTGCTGTCTGGAATTGGACTCTGAAAACTATTACAATTGCTAGAACCAACTAAATTTCTTATCAAGGGATATGATATAGGCCTATCGAGCAGAACAGTCAGACATATTCCAAAATTTTAATTGTACGATTCCTTACCTTGAAACATGGGCTGTCGGTATGAGCTCCTACTATCGAGAATCCATTACCAGGCTTCCAGTTTCCGCCTACAGCAAATGCAATAACCGTCGACTTGTTTCGAGTGACGAAGACCTGCAACAGATATTAGGACAACAAATCATTACCGCTGGGTACAATCACAATACTTACGAAAAAACCACGCCACTTCCTACTCAATATCACTGAAGAAAACATGCTATATAATGCACTTTCCAATTACATTAAGCGCTATCATTTCTGGGAAATTGCTGTTTGAGCTCATACCTCATCAATTTATGAACTAAAACAACTTTGTCAATGACGCTATTAGACTATTTAATATGTTAGCAACATGCACACCAACGTTCATGCTGTTTTCGAAGTTCATTAACATAACAGAATGTACAAAAATGATTGGGTAGTATTATTTAAGACTATGCCTATAATATGGGCCAAAAAATTAGATATAAATAAACGTGCAACTACTACAATATTATTGGCATCGTAAATGTTATTATTATTATACAGCGATATACAATTTGCAAATAAATGTCAACAAATGTTTCGTGAAGCGTTCTCGATATTTTCCCTAAAGATTCGCTTTTATTTCCGTCTGCAATTGCACATACGTTAACCAAAAGATAACAGTGATACTAAACTATGTCAGAATGATATGTATTTTCAGACTTAGGTCTTGCACGTATTGTAGTCACTGTATCCATGACAAAAGGCTTCGATCACATTCTGGTACACCAATATTTATGTTTCAGTAACAGTGTGATGGTTATACAACTGAAATATCACAAGATGCTATTCATGAGTATGATGTTGCCATTAGCAAATATGTAATTTAATATACCTATCTGTAAATGCACCCAAAACAACAATGATAAAGTATGGAAAAGTCTGAGAAAGTCTAAACGTATGAGAAAACACTGGCCGAGTAATATATCCAATCAAACTACGCAGGATCAATATCGTAGGAGCAGTTAAAACTGACCAAATATTGTTGTGATTGCACAATAAAAGATTAGAACATATTTTTCTATAATTACCTACCAGTCTGGTTTTATGTATTCACTCAATGCATACAGGTGTGCTGGAATTACCGATATTTAATACCATATAGGTGTCCAATGGCGTTCCACTTAAAAGGGATATGGCTCAGTAGAAAGTTCACCATTGAAGGGTAGAAAATGACACCAATGACATTACCGGTTACTGAGTAACAGTGATAAATGTACCCACACAAGCCAGAATTTCAGCCATTGAATAGAATCATCGGTAAAAGGAGGACTAGACACAACGAATAGAGCTCAAACACGGAGCGCCACGAAAAACATACAGCAATAATTTTACCTAAGGTGTGTTTCTCCGAGGCCACTTTCCGAAATTTTTAGGTATGTTAGAGCACTACAGGATTTCTTGAAATAGTGATATGTGTGCTACGGTGATTCGGGACTACCAAGACTTAGTTGAGCGATCCAGTTAACATGATACACTGTCACTTACTTGGAATGCGACAAATGAATGAAAATTAACTAATCACGTTTATACAAACATGGAATGCTATTTATAACATAAGATTTAATTACAGCCGGGTACAGAAACCGGGAACCTACTTTGTCCAAAGGTTTGATGGTCCACGACTCTGCTTCGGAGCGCTCAGCAAACCCAGCTGCACTAAGAAGCTGGCAACATCGATGAGTGGCTATAAAAGTAAATAAGAAAAGACTTCATTTTAGGATGCCTTGCAGTAACTATTTCAGTAAAGGATATGCAATTAAACAGTGATTTATATTATTCGTACTACTCTTGCATTTGCGCTTAAATTTTACAAATACTTTCAATGTTGTTATGCTGTATGACAATTATAAACAAAGTTGATCAGATCTAAAAGTCGACTTAAGACCACGCAGCGTGACAGTTCGTACCATAAACAGTCGATACTGCTTAGAGTTTCTAGCTATCGAGCCAGAATAGCAGAATGCTGCGCTAAATCACGTTAACCAACCACCCCTTCGATACCTCTAATTGAAAAGGATAACTACAGTTGAAAATACCATAGCAAAAAGTAGCAGATCCACATTTCGCGTTTTCCAAAAAATGGTCAAAACTTATAACATTATGGTCTTTTATTTTAGCCCCGCCAAGGTCGAATTTGGTCAATTTTGAAGATACAGCAATGAATTTGCTACCAATTGACCTAGCTCTATGCGCTGGTTCAGAAAATTCCAGTTCTTGTGACACTTTTATGACAAAAAAAATTCCGGATTATTCTAAGTCCCCCTTGGTACCAAAAATTTTTGAAAATTTTTTTTCGATAAATGTATAAGGGAATCCATTTTTAATACCATTCGAACCGCTTTGACGAACTGAGTCGAATGATAAATCAGCCCAATCGGTTCATGGGTTAATGACTTAGGCGTAGGAATTCACATAAATTGCAATAACTACTTAACTCGTGAACCAATTCAGCTAATTTTACCACCAGTACACTTATATATTTATCGTGAAAAAATCCGATGATTATAAATACTAAAGCAAAACATTGGGAACTCAAAAAAATCGAAAAAACTTGTCCTAAAGGTGGCCTAAATGGATGTTTCTGAATCTGAGCTCATCGAGCTGAGTCCAATTATGCCAAAATTATGGCCGTATCTTCAAGAATGACAAAATTCGGCTTGGGGGACTAAAGGAAAACACCCCAATATTATGTGTAGAACGTTTTAATTGCCAATCTGATAGATTACTTACATTCAACCTAGCCTAATGTTTACTTAAACCTAAAAACGCGTGCTAAGGGAAACTGTTCCTGAGAAATAGATATTAATTTAATGCCTATTTCCATTATTGTGTAACCGAAAACATCCAAAAGGCCGCCTTAAATGATGAAAACATGAGGAAACTCATTTTTCAAAGATAGAAAAAATTAGGTCACAATACTACGTTATGTTCAACAATTAATCTGGCAACCTTTTTAAAATTTATGCTAAAACTATTTACGCTATCTTAAGAAAAAACAGACTTCGCCTATTACGCATAACGAAAGTCATCAAATGTAAATTATATCCCGTTTACATAACTAAAAGTCAACCCCCCCTGCCGGCTATAGATAAAATAGACAATAGTGATACTGCTGTTGAAATTATGCATTTTATACATTGCGTGCGAATTAAACAACCAAACAATTATTACACCAAAAACAACTACAACTCACCGTGATAAGGCGAGGGCGACGCATTCAAAAAAGATATAAAGCTTAGCGCCGTTCGACGAATTTCTTGCATATTGTAGCTGCTCATTTTAAGTCTACAATAACTATATGAATCAATAAAAGCCGACGAAGTAAGTTTGTCACAGTGCAAAATTTGGGTCTTTTACTTTAACCTCGCCTGCCCAAAATTGATCAAGACAGCTTTAATTTTGGTACCACTTGATTCTGCTTGACGAGTCGGTGCAGAAAAGGTTTATGGAAAAACTAGGGCGCTCGTCATGAGCGAACCACTTGCTCACAATAGGACGGTCGTTTCTCGCGCATACTCTATGTATAAACTTATTTATAATACGAAATGCATTGACGAGCTAAGCTGAAAATAAATCTGTAAAAATAGCTAAATCCGGCACAGATTTATGAGGACACATATTTATGACAGACATTTATTTACAACACATATTTGGATTTGGGAGCGACACATATTTATGTGAAACCCAATGTCGGTAACCCTTGAAGCAATTTTTTCACCATTCAAATCAGTTTATAATGCGGTTCCATTGGTATATAAGATTAATACACCTACTGAAAAATATTTTTCGAAAAAATTTGGTAAAACTGGTAGCCCAAATTAATCGAAAAATATTCATTATAAATGTGACCCAAACGGACGTTTTCTTAACCTCTGCGTCAACCTGCGTTAAAGGAACCAAAATAATCCGGCTGGCGAAGGCTATTAGGTAATACATAAATAAATTTGGACCTGTAAAACGTAGTACATTAAAACTTAGAAATATTAATCTACCAGGAAATGAAATCAGTATTAAGGTTAGGCTGAGGAAGTTGTATTATTTGCTGATATACACGGAAGTTTGTTCAAAATAAAGGTCGTGTAAATCCGGATCGCTTTCCTTAAATTGATACACCCTAAATTTGTTATGGGAGTAAAATACTACACGTGCCAGATACAATTTTCGCCTTTTGCGAGGACGAACACCAGGGAGAGAAGTCCCCGAGCATTTGAAGATCTTAAAACTGTACACAGCTTTTCCATCTTTTTATCACAACGTATAATACTAAGCTCACTTGAACTCCACTGACAATGATTGATGATACACATATATCGTCTCTGTAGATTGTAAAATAAGGATTAAACTTGACGACTTATCTCCAAATTCGAGCTTTCCTGACTGGGTAGGGGCAAAGCCCCAATGAATGCGACAATGCTTAGCCGCAAATACATATGAACTCTAGCAGGTCAATTGAAAATTTGAACATATTTGCTCATCCTGGCAAATAGTGTAGAGAGAATTGAACGTAAATGAATTCGACAATACTTAGCCGCAAATACGTATGAACTCTAGCAGGTCAATTGAAAATTTGAACATATTTGCTCATCCTGGCAAATAGTGTAGAGAGAATTGAACGTAAATGAATTCGACAACACTTAGCCGTAAATACGTATGAACTCTAGCAGGTCAGTTGAAAATTTGAACATATTTGCTCATCCTGGCAAATAGTGTACAGGGAATTAAACGTAAACCGAAATACGTCAAAGTTTTATTCGTCGTCAGTTGGGTACACCTGGATTGTTCATGCGTCAAGCCAGATCAAAACTTAAAAACAGATGGCCGTTCAGAAATCCGTGCATACTGCCTTAGGTACGCTGTCACGATTTGACACATAGGAACACTTAAGCAATGTTTGTGGTCACCAATTTAAGATTACAATTTGCTGACTGAGGTCACTAAAAATGATTTTATTGTCCGTTTGCTTTTATGCACTCATAGACGGTCAAAAAACTGTCCATACTCGATATTAGAGTACAAAACGTTCGAAACGGTGAAATTCACGCACACAAATTAAGTTGTCTATTACAACTCCCATTTTTTAGCTCGCTGAACCTCCAATAACCATGACACAAGTTGAAAGCGAACATTAGAAGACGTGACTCTAATAAAAGAACCAATTTGTACGCGTCTAAAATAGAGCATTAACAGCAGGAAGCTTAGTTTATTGAAAGTCATGTACAGTGTTGGGCAACTGTCATCGCTAATGTTAACGGCCGCTAAAGCCATCATCCGATCGTTAAGAATCAGACGACAGGAGCAACTAAAGCTCGCTTCTGTGTGATTTACGTCATTGGCCAGCCCTTAACAGTATAAACGCAACCGGATCGGTTTATGTCCTGGCCACAATATCCATGGTCCAAAGCGGACCAATGTTAATTTGGAACAGCCTAAATAAATGTCGAATAATTTAGCAGTTCGAATTAAGGTTTTATTTAACTTTTTGTTTTCATGGCACAAAATGCGAATTCATTATTTTATAAATTTAAATCATTACATACGTTGAACTATCATCCCACTTAGTAGTAACCAGGATGCCTGACGTGGCACAAACAAACAAAAACTGTTCATACCTAGGGTTATCTGAAATCATTACATACGTTGAACTATCATCCCACTTAGTAGTAACAGGATGCCTGAGGTGGCACAAACAAACAAAAACTGTTCATACTAGGGATATCATAAATCATTACATACGTTGAACTATCATCCCACTTAGTAGTAACCAGGATGCCTGAGGTGGCACAAACAAACAAAAACTGTTCATACTAGGGTTATCTTAAATCATTACATACGTTGAACTATCATCCCACTTAGTAGTAACCAGGATGCCTGACGTGGCACAAACAAAAACTGTTCATACTAGGGTTATCTTAAATCATTACATACGTTGAACTATCATCCCACTTAGTAGTAACCAGGATGCCTGAGGTGGCACAAACACACAAAAACGGTTCATACTAGGGTTATCTTAAATCATTACATACGTTAAACTATCATCCCACTTAGTAGTAACCAGGATGCCTGACGTGGCACAAACAAACAAAAACTGTTCATACTAGGGTTATCTTAAATCATTACATACGTTGAACTATCATCCCACTTAGTAGTAACCAGGATTCCTGAGGTGGCACAAACAAACAAAAACGGTTCTCACTACGGTTATCTTAATTTAATGCTTCTATCCTCTACGAAATCAAAGTATGTGCACTTTTGAGTAAAAGTTAAAAAATTCGAACCCATCCAGAATTTCTCAGCTCGGAAAAATTAAAGTTATTACATAATGACCGCCGCTGGAAAAGGATGACCATCCTCCAAAACCAGGGACTAGGGTCAACCCGTGTTCCGCAGCTAGCGTGGTGATAGGGAAAATGTATTATTTAGTCTTCCACCAACTAGTATTGTAACAGGGCCGCTTCGGCCCTGTCACGAGCATTTCAGGACTTTTGCACTGAAAATTTGGATCGGGACGCGTTGGTACATAGCTGGTTACATATACAAGGGTCGCATTGTATCAGACAATCATTTCGTATAAAATATTGTTCAAAATAATTCGCTTACAATAAGGGAAGATTTTGTATAAAAGTATTGTCTATAATAACGAAGCATTTTGTATAAAAATATTGTTAATATTAATGCAACATTTTGTATAAAAGTGTCAATTACATTAATGAAACATTTTGTATAAATGCGTCAATTATATTAATGCAACATTTTGTATAAAAGTGTCAATTATATTAATGAAACATTTTGTATAAATGTGTCAATTATATTAATGCAACGTTCTGTATAAAAGTGTCAATTATATTAACAAAACATTTTGTATGAATCTGTCAATTACATTAATGCAACGTTTTGTATGAAAGTGTCAATTATATTAATGGAACATTTTGTAAAAAAGTGTCACTTATATTGATTTTGAAACATTTTGTATGAATGTGCTGTTTGTATAACTGTGTCGTTTGGATTAATGGATCATCTTGTATCGCTGTAAGTTACGAATCTGTTAGGGACGAGTGTTCCAATCAGCCCCAACTTATGAGGAAATGAGCCCCAACCGACCTGTAGGACCGAAAATAGAGTTTTACGCCGACGACAGTTGGAAGGCAGTCGACCACTCAACCGGTAGGCATCATGTGTTATAGGGTTGACGGTTACGACCGTCCGGGAATAGGAGGCCCCTGGCTGCACGTTCAGGAAAACACTCAAACAAAATTTTAGTATTTTACGAAATTAAAGAAAACTTACCTCCTCGCCTCGGCCTTTTTGGCCCCAAACTGGGCGAGAGCAAAACCCCTTTTTCCTTTTGGAGCGAGTCGATCGCTGAGTTTAACCAGGTTTCACTATTTATCATGAGTGCCCGTTAGGCTATGTACTATGTATGCCCAGTTTCGCTTTCTCTATACTTTCAGTATCAGTTTCATTTTCCCGTAGTGAGAGTTGATCCTGCACGGAGAATTTAAGTCCGCTGCAGAATCTTACGCTCTAACCATTCAGCCATAGGAACACACCAACGTTTACTATTACGTTGGTGATAACTCAACTGTACTACAGTGCAGTTTAAACACTGCAACATTGCAGTGTAATAAGAAAAGATAGGCGTTAGGGAGAGTCAAAAGTCAAGCAACCGAAGAACGAACCAAAGGACGCAAGAGCGTCCCGGGCCGATCGCCCAAGGGGTGCAAACGACCACATTAGGTAGGAAACAAGGCTAATTTAGCCTTCGGATAGGCATGGTCCGTCAGAAAAGGACTCGCCGCCTCACCCCGAACCCAACATCAAAATCAAAGAGAAATTGACGGCCTATCAAAATTAAAGAAAAAATCAACTGGCTAGAGGACTGTCCCGCAAGATGTCTAAAAGGACGCTTCACGCCAGGTTGCAACCCTGACCGTATCCCGTCGGCTTGAATTAAAGGAAACTGCTCCTTTTTTCCGTTTCTTTTGCCCCCCCCCGTCTTCGTCGTTCGGTCAGTCGTACTGATAGGTAGGTAAAGTCGTCAAATGTAATAGGGTGAAAGTATCTATAGGTAATACTGCAAAAGTACCCTGAGAACAGATGATCGGTCGCCCCTTGGCAAATTCAGTAGGCAGCGTTGCTTTGAACGGTGTTCAAACCAAGAGGCAGAGCTCGCGTATTCAGGCCGAACAACACTTTTCTCTCCGCTTAAGTATCCGTCGCCCAGCGCGACATGCATTTAGGAGCGTTTTCTGAAGCACTCTAGGGCCCCTGCTTAGTGCGCTGCATAGCTGAGTAGTTCGCCATCATTGAGTCGAAGCAGGGATAACCGCCCCTAGTTCGCAACGTAGCGAATATCGGTACGCTCCAACCCTGAATTGTTTTCTCACCACCCATTGCCCGTGATTGACTAAATCGACGTGACCTCTGCGAGTTCCTGCTAAACTCCCCTTAGGCGATTTATTTCGGCAGACTCACGAAACACTCGTCCCAACGCTAAACATTAATCTTGTAAATAAACGTTACCTTCTGAAACTCCGAGTCCAGTTTTATTCAATACCGAGACGATAGGAAGCTTTCTTGTTTGGTTTGTCCGTTCGGACGAGCAGGCGCTGCCCGTCATGGCTTGTGGGCGAGAATGTCACAAGCACTGGCGAGCAGAGCCTTCTGTTACTGCTATTTACGCTCTAAGGAAATGACCGGATAACACGAGCGAAATTTTATTAATGTATGACCGATGCGCAAATTTGTTAGGAATACTCCCGATTCAAATGAGTTAAAACTTTCACTGGTCAAGGCACCAGTGCGCTCGCATAGAATTTATTGAAAAACGCAGGCCACGCCAGTGATAACCCGACATTAAACACTCAGGGCTCGTCGGAACCCTGTGGGGGCCACATAGGTCAATGCTCTAACACGGAGCATACCGTGATTTTAACTAGGCAATTCGTCTTGAGCTTCAAATTTCTAGGGACCATTGTGCATTCTATTTCACAGCTCACTACGCTAAAATAGAATTTAACAACTTCCGATGAGTCTAAGATAGGAAATAGCGGCTAAGCTCCATGACCTGCGAGCAAGTGTCGGTGCTAGCCTCCCTGGGGGACCTCAGAAATCATACCCGATACTAGACACGTGCGCAACCCTTCGGGCGGGGTCCGAACACGCCCCGTGAAGCGCGCCTGCGGCCTGCTAAGCTCCGTAACTTCTTGGGTCCGACCAAGAATAGGTTCAAAATTTAGTAATCACGGTCCACCCTTGAGGTTACGATAGCCGGGGTCGTATGGGCATGGTGTTAGGAAGTTGCGCCATGCAGCTGCGTCACCGGTTATTACAGTATTAACTAAAGCTGAGATGCTATTATCGAAATAGCATAACTGTTGGTTAAACAGAGTTTTCTACTCAATCCCGCTGTTCTGGATGCATGTTGACACAAATTATCTCAGCAGGGAATTGCTGGACCGGCCTCTAGTTGCACCACAAGTTAAGAGCTGCAAAACAGGGCGTCCTAGCTATGTCCTTTTACTAGAGTATACCAAATCAGCCAGTTTCACCGACGCTCTCGAGCACATTGATTTTGCTTTTCTTTCTGATGAACAAACTTCTATAAACCACAATTCATTTCCAAAGCCGGACTCAAACATCTCTTACAAGTTAAGGTGATCCACTTACATGTTTATGCTTCAGATACACCCGTTCAGCTCCAAAACTATGCCTAACATCACTATCATATAACGTATATGAAACATGATATAAATTAAAAGATCACGTATTAATGATGGACATCAAAGGTACTCGTATCCGATACTACCTATATAATACAGTTTGGCAGTAGTGCGCCTAGAGGAATAGGATTAAGCACTCCATGCGTAATGAGTCCGATTCACCTACAAAATTCCGAGTAAATGCTTAGCAGCCATTACGATTATTGAATTTTAATTTGTATTGTCGGCTGACCATTTGGAGTATAGGTCCGCCTTTTGGCCTACTAGGAAATGCTGCAGCGCTAGTCGGCCGGCTGAACACGGCACAAGTAACCCTGACAACTGTTGTTATACCACTAGAAGAAGAAACCACTTAGAACGAGGGGCATCAACCCCTGACGAGTCTTTAATGTTATGTCTGGCCTAATGACCATAGCTTACAGTAAAAGTAGCCCTGAGGAGGGGAAATATAATACAAACCATGCCGTTTTCGATACACTAAACTAATTTCCTTACATGAGACATAAACTATGAATAAGTCGAGGGGTTGCTGCCCCTGAATCCCGATCTAAGCTGTTATGCCCTCTATCGTTATAACGTACCGCCCCTCACGGCTACTCAGGCCGCTTAGACTATAAGGCTTCACATATTTAGAACGGCACGGCCTGCATTTTACTTAGACCCCTTAAGGTACTTTGGCCCATAACACTAGTCCCATGCGAGATTCATAATCACTGTAATACCACAACTCTGAAGGGAAAACAGATATAATGGATACTGTATTTTACATATATATCTAACATCGTCAAACTCCATGTATGCAGCTAAGCTTAGCAAAAGCCAAACACTCACCGACCGAAATCATCTCGACTAATATGGTCACAAGCAGGACGTACGTAAGCTTTCGGCTCATCATATTATTAAGATAAAATGTTCAACATCACAGTTTAACAAATTTATTACAATAAAATTCCACAATATGCAATGCAAAATTTAACACTACATTCAATATACCGCATATTAACTTGTTCTGGCTTCTCCATATATGGAATATGGTCCACTGGTATTTCAACTTCCCCCAGTTCATGCATCGCGGGTATACATTTTCTTATGCGCCTAAAAGCTACTACATTTTCTTTGGTAGAGGTTAACAAATATACGCGGAATTTACTCTACTTTGGCTAATGGGGGGCTAAACATAGCTAAAATAATATCCTTTAGTTCCCCCACCCAAAGCCGAAATAGATCAATTTTGAAAATACAGCGATAATTTCTGAAACAATCGGCTCAGCTAGATGAGATGATCCAGAATATAGCCATTTCGGCAACATTTATGACAAAAACGTATTTTTATACATTAGCACCCGGCTACTGATCGTGACGAATCAATTTCAAAGGGTGATGGACCCCTGTGTCGGCTGGGTCCAGTAAGATACATATATATGTATAAAATCCATAAACATGAAATGTCATTTTTTGTCCGCAAGATGTAATACAACAAATGCACATTTCGAGATATCCATTAAATCCCAAATATTTTTGATATTAACTTAGCAATGTCCAAATGATAGCCTGAGCTTAAATCAAACTTGCACAATGCAGCCGGGTTTCATAAAACCAATGGTTGCCGCTACTGCATACTTCGGTGAGAGAGGATCTGTGTTATACTGTGCAGTACAAAAACTCTCACAATCGACAATTCCTTGACTGTACTATTGTTACAACACGAAATAAATACGTCTAGTTCGTTGGGTACAACTGTTGCGTCTTAGGCATGGGTACATCACTATATAGCTTTTGCTCTTTTATATTAGACAGGTTATTTAGCTTAATTAACGATATCCGGCATGGCATAGCATCCTCGATTCTATAAACTGACGCAAAATTGTTTTCGTTTCATGATTACTCCCTAGCACAAAACAAAATAGTTAGGACAAAAAATTTATTGACATTCAATCTTAAAATACAAATCAGTCGAAAAATAAGTGCGAGCGGAAATACCTTTGTGTTTATTAGATTAACATAACGAAAATTGTTTTTATCAGAGTCGAATCAACAAGGAGCAATAAAAATTGAATTTTTATGTGTACGAAGTTAAAACAATGCGGTGTCCACAGCTGAAATATTCATTCAGCTAACGTATAAATATCGCTAATTATACCCTTTTTGGACCGCCATACACGAGTAAAACATTAAAAGAAACACTCTGCTAGCGACCCACACATGACCTAATCATCACTGATTTAATGTAGTACCTAACCAGCACACCTGTACTAAAGTTAAGCCAGAATTGTGCAAAATTCCCAAGACTGCTAAATTTGAAAGATACAATAAATTTAGTGGTATTATACTAGAACCAGGGGCTTTTTTGTTTTTCCTAGTGGAAAAACACAGCGAAATTTCAAAAATCATTTAAATTTCCAAAAACACAAAATTTAGCACACCTGAACTGTTTAATTAAAAGGCTACAAAAACCAAAATTTTTAAACGCTGAATGCTTATAAACTAACCAAGTTTATAACTGTGGAACCTAAGTCTATAAATTCTGAAATATGAAAAAATTAGTGCTAAATATATTTGATTGGTCAATAATTGACTGGTCCACTGTATAAATACATAATGCATGTGTTAATATAAAATTGCTAGTAGCGGGTTAATAATCATTACTTGACCTTCCCTGTAACGCTAAAACAGGGTATTTGCGGGTTAATTAAAAACAGAGGTAAATGTCAAAAACACACCTAAATTTCAAAAAACACACATTTTAGAACATGAATTTTGAAACATACCCTGACTCGAACATAAAACAAATGAGGACCTTTTGTGAAGAGTTTGAGCTTCAAGATGTATTGTCGTATAGATTTAAACCCTAGAATGGCCTGACAAACATAGAATGTCACAACAAAGTTGAATAAATATTTAAAGATCCGCTCAATCTCAATGAGATGGAATCTCAATCTCAATCGATGGAACACCATCAATCTCGTGAGCTAAGAGAAATTAGTAGTCTCCAAAATAATATTGACTGTCGCGCTAAAATTACTAGCGAGCGACTAACGAACAAATAATAATTATAAACGATCAAATTAAAATTTTATTTCCACTGCGTGATAGTGGGGAGTAAGCAGCGGTAAACTGTGGCGAGTACTGTATGACACGAGACAGGAAACTCGAAAACAATACTGGAATCGTTGTAAAAATAGAGCGACTGCTAAACTCAGTAACGAATTTGACTATTGAAGATTTCATGACTGCCAGATAATCGAATGAAGGATGAGCTGTCACATATCTTCGTGCGCCTGAGAATAAACAGCAATTCTCCAATTACCGACAAAATGTTATCACAAACTACTCGGCAACACCGATAGATTTTTTAGTAGAAAAGCAGATTTACTGATTTCAATACGAGTATTGAGAAAAAATTCGAAACATCTATAATCAACACAGACTTATGGAATGTTCTCACGGAAACCCAGTGCTTTGTTTCAATCTCCTCAACATTATAATTTACGCCGCTCCATGTCGAGGGACAAATAACTGAAGTCGATACCAACAAATTAAAACATAACTTAGTACTGGATACTATAATAATTGCCCCCACCCAACAAGAAACTAAAATTTAATGCAATTGCCTTCGTTTGCGGTTGCAGGCGGTTCAATACAGCAAGGCTATGAGTTAGCCCTGAAATAAACAATAGTAATACAGGACAAAAATTATTATAACCAAACACGTTCAGTTTAACCATGATCTATGTAGCTTACCCTACTGCGGTTTGGGAGCTTAAATTTGTACATCACCTATTACCAAGAGCTGATAACAATAGATTCTGCCGAAGAGCATGACGTTTTCGCCTTTGCAACCATCATGATTACGACCCACTTGATTAGATTAGGGCATAGATTGTCTGATTCAGGAACCCGGTGGGAACCTAGTGGTTCAAGGACCTGAGGCTTAAAGCCGATGGTCCAGATATCTTGTGGAAGTGGTCATGTTTATGATGTACCAAGTTGGTCATAAACTTGATAGGGGCAAGGGCGAAAACCACCACATCGTACCGCGTACTTTAACAAGGCCAAGCTGAATATCACCACATTCTTAGGCACAGTCGATCGTTATCCACTCTTGATAATACTTACTTACTAATATTTTACACATTACCGTATAGAGCAGGTGACAATAAACGTAATGCATCGTCTACATAAATCATTGAAATATGCAATATTGTCTATTCTAGACGCTTGGAGAATGGCAGATGGCTTATCTTTATTAAATTTCATAAAGGCTAAATCAACCCAGCCCCAGCACATTAACCACGAACATTGACTATTCTAAACGCTTGGAGCATAAAAAGATGGCTTATCTTTATTAGTAAATTTCATCCAGGCTAAATCAACCTAACCCCAGCACATTAACCACAAAAACTGTGTATTCTAAACGCTTGGAGCATAAAAGATGGCTTATCTTTATTAGTAAATTTCATCCAGGCTAAATCAACCCAACCCCAGCACATTAACCACGAACATTGTCTATTCTAAACGCTTGGAGCATAAAAGATGGCTTATCTTTATTATTAAATTCCATCCAGGCTAAATCAACCCAACCCCAGCACATTAACCACGAACATTGTCTATTCTAAACGCTTGGAGCATAAAAGACGGCTTATCTTTATTATTAAATTTCATCCAGGCTAAATCAACCCAACCCCAGCACATTAACCACGAACATTGTTACTAAACGCTTGGAGCATAAAAGATGGCTTATCTTTATTAGTAAATTTCAGCTATGCTAAATCAACCCACCCAACCCCAGTACATTAACCACGAACATTGTCTATTCTGAACGCTTGGAGCATGACATATGGCTTATCTTTATTATTAAATTTCATCCAGGCTAAAGCAACCCAACCCCAGCGCATTAACCACGAACATTGTCTATTCTAAACGCTTTGAGCATAACAGATGGCTTATGTTTATTATAAAATTTCACACAGGCTGAAGCAACCCAACGCAGCACATTAACCAAGAACATTGTCTATTCTCAACGCTTGGAGCATAAAAGATGGCTTATCTTTATTAGTAAATTTCATCCAGGCTAAATCAACCCAACGTCAGCACATTAACCACGAACATTGTCTATTCTAAACGCTTGGAGCATAAAAGATGGCTTATCTTAATTATTAAATTCCATCCAGGCTAAATCAACCCAACCCCAGCACATTAACCACGAACATTGTCTATTCTAAACGCTTGGAGCATAAAAGATGGCTTATCTTTATTATTAAATTTCATCCAGGCTAAATCAACCCAACCACAGCACATTAACCACGAACATTGTCTATTCTAAACGCTTGGAGCATAAAAGATGGCTTATCTTTATTATTAAATTTCATCCAGGCTAAATCAACCCAACCCCAGCACATTAACCACGAACATTGTTACTAAACGCTTGGAGCATAAAAGAGGGCTTATCTTTATTAGTAAATTTCAGCCAGGCTAAATCAACCCAACCCCAGTACATTAACCACGAACATTGTCTATTCTAAACGCTTTGAGCATAACAGATGGCTTATGTTTATTATAAAATTTCACCCAGGCTGAAGCAACCCAACGCAGCACATTAACCAAGAACATTGTCTATTCTGAATCGCTTGGAGTATGACAATTGGTTTATCTTATTATTACATTACATCCAGGCTAAAACAACCCAACATCAGCACAACAACCACCAATTGAAACACAGGAATACTTTTAACCACAAACTTTGCACTGCTATTTGGTTAATATACTGCGTCAATGTTACATTCAGTCTGCGAAGAAAATAAAAATGGAAGCTTTGAATGATTTTATTTTAATAAAATCCACAATTCTAGTTTCTCCATGCGCATGAAAATTTTGCCATTGGGCATGAACTGTTGGCCCCTGGTTCGGAATTGGGGTTGCCGCATTTTGACAGGAGGCGTGAATTGGGAAGCCCCTAGCTTGAACTGGGCGGTGAAGCCAATGATCGAAATCTAAAAATTCAATATTTTTCAGAGAAAAACCTAAAATTGTTAATAAATAGCCTCTGAAACGACGCAAATCGACTCTATCGCAGTCATAACGCATTTTATTGGTCAAATTAATCAAATTTATAACGTCAAAAAGGTTTTGTAAGAGATTTTGTAAATTTTTATATGGGGCTGTTTTTACCAATCGGAAGCCAAAAATTTTGCCAGGAACACCTAAAAATTCCAGGGGACCCTCACATTGGAAAAGAGAAGCAGCAATATGTTATCTTTGTTTATTACTCATAGGGTTAACCTACCGATTATGTATGTGCTAATTTGGTCGAAGATGTACAAATTGATATGTCGACACGTAATCAGAAACAGAAGGTCCACTAGCTGTTAACTCATTCGGCTCAAAATACATTCTTTACAGCGCATCATGTTATATCAATAAATTTATGAAAATTTCCTGCCCACGTCTCAATAGCTTGCCCAGGCACTACCAAACTTAACACTGCAGACACGTTACCCACAACAATGACTGCTACTTATTCAATGTTCGTTCGTACTCGCTGAACACACCTCACAGTTACGAATGTCTCAATGTTTATAAGAAACACTATAAAAAATAATAATCGTTCAACGTGACTTACAACGCTTGTCAAAATATATTTTTATATTCAACTAAAACTTCCGATAAATTATCAACTACAGCTCTGCTCGATGTTTGTTTGCTCCTTCGTGAGGCAGCGCTAAAGTCAGTTTGCAGTTTTGAAATAATGAAATGACATTTTTCAATCTTATTCACTCTTAAAATCTTGTAATAGAATACTGATTTTTGAAAAACTGAAATAAACATTATTATCGCGTTATCACTTCTTTTCATTAAAAAATGACGGATTCAATTTTTGGTTGCTCTTCTCCAAGGCATAAACTACCAATTGTTAGTAAAAGTTTTTTTTATTTTTGAGCGAGTGATCGTGATTTTGGCGTGTACTATGATTTAATTATACACTACCTTGCCCATTCGACCTTCAAAATCAAATGTTCGTAGCGATGTCCTGATACGGCGTTGATGGCTTTTTCAGCGTCGTCGCGAGTCGCATATGTAACAAAAGCGAATCCCTATAAAAGATTATAATGTATAAATCCTTGAACGAACATTTCTCATGTCTCACGAACATTGTTTTTCAAGCCAATAATCGATTCGCTATTTTAGACTAACCTTTCTTACAGCAATCAAAACTCAAGCTCCATTACAATATTATAAACAGCTTATATTTATACAGTCATGGTAAGAAATGAGTGCAAAATAGTGTATCAAATCGACCAAAATTTCGCAAGGTTTCGATGAAACAAAATTTCGATCGGTTTCGTCTGATTTCGATCGGTTTCGATTTTGGCGCAGTTAAATAAATTCCAAAATTGTAAAATTTCGACTATTTTCGACAAAGCTAAATTTCGATCGATTCTGATTAGTGAAATTTCGATCGTTTTCGGTTGTAGTTATTGTTCGTCGCGACTGTATATAGCTATAGATACAAATAAGTGCACATAAATCGAACCTAACAACATTCGTTTCTAAGTGAACGTACGGACGCTTGCTTGCGTTTGCGTCCGTTCGCACTTCGCGCTAGATTTCTAGACAGTTTACTCTTGCGGTTTACTTTTCGCATTTGCTTTCTCAGCACTTATTATTATTATCAGCGAATGTAGTTACTGTGAAAGTATTCAACTATATCCTACACTGTTCATTTGGTACTTCAAAGTCGTGAAGAATAAAACTTCATCTTCTATCTTTAAAATTACAACTTTCTATTAAAATTTTCAATGAGCATGACCATTGAGTATTAAGGCAGACACCAAAATGTCAGCGTTAGGAACTCAACTGCAAAAAATTGCTTAAGTTTGGCTAGCAAGTAATCTACCTTGCACCTTCTCCTCCTTTACAACCTGCTCGTTTGCCTTACACCTCCTGCACGTCCGCCTCCTTCTTTACAACGAGCTATATTCGCTAGTGCATTACGGTTACACCATTTGAATTCCGACAAGACAACGGACATCTCCAATATCAGCTATTATCACTTCGAATTCTTTTACAAAACGGTTAAATTCCGCCCTGATTACACGTACCACATGTAGCCGTACTATCAAAAGCCGATAATGGTCGACTATGACTAAGACCGTAGTGTGAGACACTCTTCAGATTTTTTATGTCAACGATAGCAGTCCCATTAATAAAGTGAGTGCAGTGAGTCAAACGAGCGTAGCGAAGTTTTTTCTCTGCCACAGAGTGGCAAATTTCGGGGTGTCCTTTCTGGCTTTTCTTGGGGTGACACCAATAACACAACCTTAGATGTGCGGATTGAAACGCGCGACAGCTCATTCATAAGCTCAAAATATCTATTTGTGCCGTTCAATTAGACGCGACAATAGCTTACAACTCCTTTCGGCCACAAAAGTGTAATCACACAGGGTCAAAAGTAGTTCCAAAAATGTTATAGGTTGTACCTCGACAAGTTGTGCAGATATCTGATATAAAATTTCAATGTAAAAAACTCCCATTTTGCCCTCTGGCACCGGACCTTGGGGGCGCCATACCCCGTACCCATGAAATCATCCATCGTACAGCAAAACCAACGCTGGCAAAGTTTCCCATGCCCGAAATCACCCAAGTGAAACTTCTTAGCCGCCCAGCACGTCAGAACAAATTTTCTAATTTTGGGTCGAGGAACCATGAGGGTGCCATACCTCAAATCTCATAACTCCAAATCCAGAGCCTTAATCTAAAAACAAAAAAGAGGCATCGAAATTTATCATTTTACTATGAAATAAAACCAACCAGAGAAAAAATCCGAAAGTTGAGATAAAAATAACCTTGCTTCCGTGAAAGGTACTAAAATAAGGTAAAAACCCACATTTTGACCCCTGACCCCGGAATTAGACCCCAAATCAAAAAACGCTCGTGGATGTACACAGTATATCGGTTCGAATGAGCCCAAGATCATGAAAATCATCTAAGTCGTTCCCGAGTTATGGCCGATCACACGTACACAGACGAAATTTAAAAACTTTCATCCCTGCAACACACAATCTCACGTTCTGATAAATCTATACCTTTCAAAGTATCTTGAATATCCACTCGCAAAAAGACCTATGTGCGTCAAAAATTGGAGGCTTAGAGGATATTGCCAGGCCCACGAAAACCTTAAATTGTAAACCTATATGAACCGCTGTGGATTTATCTTTATTGACTTTAAATTATTGTGGATTTAGCTTCGTAATAGTGAACTTTTGCCATCGGCACGCGTGGCCCAGGGTACATGACGACGAAAGCCACTTTCATCATTCAGCTCCAACCACCCATCCTAAATAAAAAGTTTCCCGCTGAAGGATATTTTGAAATTGGTGAAAGCGCGATTCAGTAAATCGGTTAGATTTCGGACAGGTACCCACTAACATAACCTTTTACATGGTACCCACTAAAAGAAACGAACAATACACTATTTTGAACAACTATCATAACGGGAACAATTTAGCTATTTTGATGACAGCGGCCACCACCTAATAAAGGGAAACACGAAGCGGCTAGTAAAGGAAGCCACTGGTGTATAACTTCAACAGTGTGAACTAAAAAGATCCATTAAGTATTCAGGAAATGGCTAACTAGACGAGTGCACTTTTTGTCTTTTTGATACCGCTAACCACCGGGCGGAACAATCTAGTCATTCCGACACCACAGATGAGTGCTGAACATGCAGGATTATGCCCTTTACGGGTACCCACGGGTATACCCGCAAAAATGTCAAAAAAATCGCGGCGCAGTGACTACAGATGTGTGGTTTGTATCCACAACTGTGTGTGGTCTGATAGTGGTCTAAAACATGTTAAAAATGACAGACAATTTCGGTTAAATTCTTGGGAATTGTAGGACCGAAATTGACTGTAATGTAAAGTTACTGTTATAAATTTGAAAAGTCTAATACTCTATTGTAACGCCAAGTGTCATCGGAAAAGCAATTATAGTTATAACTAATTACAACGTTTTCACACGTTGTTGTTGCAATATTATTACAAACTCAAGGAACAGGGGATCAATAATAATCGACATACTTCTGACAACGAATCAGTTAATGAAACAATATTAACCTATATTGACACTCACCTTAGATTTTTGTGTAGTTTTGTCTTTAGCCAAATATATTCTTTGAACGGTGCCAGCTTGGCGAAACAAAGCACGCAAGTCGGCATCGGTTGTTTCTTCTGGCAGATTGGTAACACGAACCGTAAAATCATCTAAAAAAGGCAATTTTAAACCATCATTTCGATTATTAGATGTGCAACGTGAGTTCAACTGAACTCAGCTTTCTCAATCAATATAGGAAAGTAAATATCCAAATTATAATAAAGTATGCACGTTTCAAGCATAAAGCTATATCCATTACCATCATTACAAAAGAATAAAACAAACTGGTCACATTACTGAGATCAATCAAAGTTACGTTATGATATAAACATTAGGCTAGTTGAAACTAAGGAAATTACATTTCAATTCGGACGACTTTTGTAGGACGCCTCTAAAAATTTTGAATAAATAAACCAAATACCATGTAACTGAAGGTGATTACGTTATTGCGGCAATAATACAATATTATGCCTGCAAATAAGATATTACGACATGCGTTCATGACATATTCAAATCGAGGAATAAAAAAGGCCAAAATTCCGCAATGATTTCGACTTACGAAATACAAATTACCATTTCAATCCACATCACTGCGGCACACAAGGAGTGTAGCTGGAATTTTGAAGAACTTTAGGGCCAGGGAGAATAACTAGTAACTCGCAAGGCGAGGTGAAACGGAGCGAGTATGGCTAGTCTGCCCTAATTGACGATTTTTTCGTTCCAAATTCAGGTCTCTAAGTCGGCTTAGAGTTCCATGATAGCAATTATACACCGGCAATATTACAACGGTAATGCTACGGCCATTTTAGTCGTATATTAAAACCGAAGATCTCTTCTTCTATTTCCGATGACCAAAAAGGCAAAAACTTTTGAAATGCATAAATCACATATTGTAAGAAAAATTACAATCTGAAGTGATTTTTACGTAGTAGGACCCCTCAGGCCTCCCTTATATCAAACAAATACAATTGTTTCTATGTTGTTTAACAACCCGGAAAACCACATAGACACATACGATTGATCCTCATAAATCTAGATTGGAAGAGTGGCGAAGGTTGACTATTCTTGGTGCCAAGATTTGCCAAATTTTGCTTTGGTACCGTCCAACAAAGTTAGCCAATATGAAGTTAAAACATTGATACAAGCTTGTTTAAATGGTGTTAAATAACGTATTAATCCTACAGTCCAGCGTCAACTAGCGAAATACTTGCTTTATAAAAATTCTGAAATTTTCACTTTTTGAGGTATGTTTTAAACTAAGACTAAAAAGTTATAGCTTTCGATGAGAGGATTTTCCGATTGGTGCCCCCTTTTCTGCTCCGAAACCTCTATCTCGAAATATAGCTCGCGAAACATAGATACCCAGATGGCCCGATTTCAAAAAAGTGACCCTTGATATTTTTGGTCCGCCCATTTTGACCTGGAAGACGCGGTCACAATTAAATTGGCTTTGGGGTCAAATAAAACAATTTGTGAAGATCCATCCATGTGACGAAGATTTATGATCTCCAAAAATTTTTAACGATTTTTGCCGCTAACAGAGCTATTTGAGGAAACGCCGCTCGCTCCACTTCATTTACATAGAACATCAATTTCAATTGTGCGGCTATCACAGTCTTACTGGAATACTTATGACTAACCCATTAGTTTCGAAGCCTCTAGCACTTCATGTATGATAGATGGATATCATCACGATCTGCCATTATCGTTTTCGTAAATACAGAATGCATTATTTGTATTACTGCTATCAGGTAAGATACCTAAAATCGAACTATTGGCTTGAGCTGTATTTCGCACTGCTTAGCTCGTAATCAGACATAGAAAGATATTATTACTGTTCGATTTTGTCTTCAAATTATAAAATATCTTTCGTAAAAATGTGATATGTGTCTAGCGGACACAAGTGGCGTTTTTTGTGTCAAACCCGATGACGAGGCTTACCATAGAACCAAAATCTGAATTCCGTAGATGAGTCCCAAAGAGACAGCGAAGGTGTAAACAATTACAATTTATCTTTCAGTTAAGGTTTTGGCACTGAGTTCACGTATTTTTGAAAAAAATCTCCCAACAATAAGATTTTAAGCTATACCATCAGAACCGGTGTTTCCACAGTGAAAAAATTCAAAACCATAAACACAAAATCGTAATTTTAAGCAAAAATCACTTTATCCAAACACTGACTAGAAGACATAATACTTACACCAGAGGCCCAGCAATCTTATGTATCAGGCTAGGGAAACTACTTAGTTGCACCAAGATCTCCGGGTCTAAACATTTTTCACTGGCCCCGTATCATGCATTTAACCCACCGCACCTCGTCTATCCATCGTCGATACGCTAGCACCAGCAGTTCGATTGCGCATCGATGGAGCCACATATTTCCCCTCACGAATTTTCTCAGATACGTCATGCGCACGGTCGACTGCCGCCGAATCAGCTGCAAGAAAAATAAACCTGTAAAACTTGACTTTTCAGAAACGCAAATATCTGAAGGGACTTATGATATACGGAAAAACTTAGAAATTTATTGTTACTGCGTTTCGGATTCATAATGCGATAGCCAGTAACGATTCTCACATAGTAGTACAGTAAGCGACATCTGATTGAAATACCAATCTGAGTTCATGATTTTTTGACAACCATCAAGTTATAGAAGCCAACGATAAAATTTAACCGTTAGTTTAGAAATTATATTCTATTCAGCATGTATAACAATGCAAAAGCTTAAACTTATCAATATAAAAAACTGCGCCAGTTATTGCATTTAATATACGTTAAACTTTGAACATAACTTCGCTTTTCCCGGTATTTGGTGACATTGTTTTGTATGTTACCTTATCTGTATCAGTTGTAATCAGCCCATGAAATATTCCTAAGTGACGACAAACCATGTCCACAAATTAAAAGTCATACAAGCCTGTCCAGCTTTAAATCTTATGACTAAGATTAAAAATCTACTTTGCCCAAAAAATTTTTTTGGCGTTACCTATGCAAAGCTTCATGCTAATAAAACAGATATTATATAGTTGCACAGAAGTATACGCAAATGCTAATAGCAACATGTTGGCAAATCAACTATTTAGGGCACGGTATGCACCGCGTGTATATACATTTATATAACTGGCAGCATAGTCGTTTACAAAACTAAAAATGAAAACTAGTGACAATTTTTAAAACTTAAAATTTACTATATTCCACGTACACCTTAGTTAAGCCTGTGACAGGCAACGTACTCAGTGGGAATGCGTAAAATAATATAAAAAGCAATACAAACATAAGGCAAATAGTTCAGACACGAAACAGGCTTTAGTTATGTAATTTTAATAATAAATTTGTTATATAATGTAATGTTCATTACTCCAATATCTTCAAACAAACCTCCACCGTCAGCCACATCACCACCTTCAAGCAAGTTCTTCGACTCTTCATATATTGATTTATATGGACATGCGAATGAAAAGTGGTCCAAGCCTTTACAATACTTGCACGCTTGACGCATCGAGTCTTGTTTTGATTTGGCCGGATCAACTTCTTCTTGTTTCAATTCCAATAGCTATGTATCAAAACAATAGGGATACGTACGAGAAACATATTTTCATAGAAAATGTTTTATTTAAACAAAATAGAGCTTGTAGACCGCCGGCCATAATTACTACCTATATCAAAACAGACGGGATACGTGCGAAAAAACATAGTTTTCATACAAAATGCATAATTTAAACAAAATAGAGCTTGTACGCCGTCGGTGATGTTACCACCACTACGAGCTACTAGTATTCCAAAATATTTTTTCGCTTGTTTAACATTCGACTGCAAACCTTATTCTTAAAAAACGTAAACAAAATTTAAAAACTCTTCAACTAACATTCTGAGAATAAATATTAAAAATCTATTGCGCACATGATAAAATGTGTTTATTCCAGCTAAAATTAGTGACTTCAACATCATTAAAACTACATGAAAATTAATGAGCCCGAACTCCATATAATAGATTTTAAATTACGACACCCATGCTGTTCCGAGTTAAAACCTTTCTATGTTTGCTCTATATTCGGATGTAAAAAGCGTTCTTACGTAGCCACATCAAAAACAATTTAAGTCAAGTTCATACGAAGATAAACAATTGATTTCGTAGATTAATCTCTCTGCCGCCTAGCTTCGAAAAAACCAATGGCCATTCATGCGTAGACATAAAGAAACATTGCTAACGGCAATACTCGATTAACAATACAGCCGTTCGAATCAGCTGATAAAACCATATCTTCCATAGCTACTATACTTGCAATGTGTTTATATATACGTATTTTCTTGCATTTAAAGACTAAGATATACTCCCTCGCACAAACCTTCATTTTACAAGGTTCAGCTACCATAGTATAAAATCGAAAAATGTAAAAGGCCGAACATGGGTAACAAAAATTCCATTTTAAGGTATGAAGGTAATACTGTAAGATTCATGTAGTTCACTTTCCCTTTCATCAGCACGTATAGTTAGTGGTAGCACCTTAAAAAAGCTAAATACCACCTTCCCATGGGGAACCCTATACCAAGAGCCACAACCAAGATGAGTTTGAAAAGGGATTTAGCAATTTGCATATTTGGCTTAAACTTGAGTCTTGCTTCTATAGCATAAGCCTTAGGTACATTATTTATTGATACGTTTAAAGAACAAAATCAGTACCAAACTACATAATCATTGCCGGAAACCTACTTCACCAGCCTGATTTCGGATGATGATTCAAACGTCGTCCACCAGTAATCAAGTTGTGTTCGTAGTTGGACCAGCAACCGGAACAGACTCAGCGTTGGCAAATTTCTTGAGAAGACTGGAACAGTTTATTTAAATTTGATCACGATATAGTTTCTTTATTTTAGAATAAAATGCTGCGAAATGTTTCGAAAACGATGGTGATGGTGATCTGATGAAACTATAGTACGGAAACGTGTGCTGAACTTCTAATTCACAGAAAATGGTGTATGTCAATTTTGTGCTAAAAATCAAACATTTATTGCAAAACCGACTATGAACGACTTGTATTAAAAATTTATGACCAGTGAAAAACTACATGATGATTTTTTTCGAACAGTGACCGTGAAAATTATAACCGAGCCCCAATATTTAAAAAATAACTTTAATTCATACAATAATTTCAAATGTAGATAGTATAAAGATATTTACAATTAACTATGC
>JASANE010009982.1:0-13893 GCA_030248225.1 Trileptium ribeirensis
TGAGTTAGGGTAGTTGAATTTTTCCTGGTGACCACAGGTAAAATTTCCCAAATAAGTCATAAAGACAGGCTTACTTGCTCATGTTTCTGGTTTTCAAACTTATAGATTAAGTGAACCGTTTCAGACTCAGTGCCGCTAATAAGGAGTTCGGACTAACATTGCAGATAGGGACAGAGGACTAGCCTCTGTTGGGCTTTAGGAAGCCCCAAAATTTCAATTGTCAGTTGAGTTAAGAAATTTGGGAAAGGTAAAAGACTAAACAAATTCTAAGTGAATCCAGCTTGAGCTTAAGGTTTTTGCACTCCGTAAGGAGCAACACTTGTACACTGTTTAAAAGCTGGCGTCTTGTTTTATCTCTGACCTGTGCTATCAGGCGACGTGTTTATTGCTAAAGGTTATTCGAAACTGGTGTAGCGATTATTTACGAGATCCCTATACCCATCCAGCCCCGAAACACTCCAAGTACTCGTAAAAGACACGGCTACGGAAAGCTTACGGCGAAGCTGCCCCGACCAGGCTATTAAGTTACCATATCTCATGGTGATAAGAACATGTGGTTAAGTTTCACGAAAACACGTAGGAAATCATCCCCTATTTGAAAATGAGCGAATGACCCGGTTAGACACTAAAATCGGTCATGAGCAACGCTACCCTAGGCACGATAGTGTGTGCCATGTTCAAAATGAGATCACAATACTCCCATTTTAATAAAAATAAAATCGCGACCTTTCGCGAATCGTTTTGTCCCCAACCCGAGTAAGTGCAAAACCCCGTTTTCTTTTCAGAGCGACTTGATCGCTGAGTTTAGGCATTTTTACATTTTATCCCTGGTTGCCCGTTAGGCTATGTACTATGTAGGCCCTTTCTCTGAATTTTACTGATTGTCTCTCTCTCTTTTTTCACTTTCCCTTGTTGAGTTTCGATCCTGCACGGAGGATTTAAGTCCGCTGCAGGTATTTCTGTTTTATCCACTCGACTATCGAGTTCCGATGAAATTTGTTAAAATTTCAGTGATAACTCAGCTGTACGTTTTCGCTGGTACAGCTGAGACACTGTACAATTTCGATGTGTACAGTGTGCCGAGATAGTCAAACGAGTGCGATAGAGAGAGAACGGCACAGCAAAGAAAAGCAACACAAGGAAACAAGGAAACAAAAAAAAGGAAACAAAGGAAAAGAAAAGGGGCAAAGAACCAAGCCGAGAAACAACAGCCAAAAAGAGGACGCTAACGCGTCCGCGAGCGAAATACCCACGTTCCCCATTCGTCCGGTAGAGCCTCAGAGGCAAATCGACTGGCCTACACAGTCCCAATCAGAATTCTACGGAAACTGTTGAAAAACGGAACGGAGGCCGTCGAGAAATTATTAGAGGCAACCCTTCCACGCAAACCAAACGACGCCCCGGACGAGTGCTGCCCAGTTCAACCGTTACTCGACCACCCGAAATCGACCCCCAGAGTCACCGACCAACCATAATCGGATTTTAGGACTCGGGACAGTCGAGCTCGGCTTGAGACACCGACGATTATCAATCATTGTAAGGTCTGCTTCATGGACCGAACGTTGTAACACACTCGGTAGGGATGACAGGTCCGATTTTGTGGGATTAAGAATGCGCTCCGGACCGAGTTTTCGTACGTCCGACTGCTATGTTAGTGTTTCGCCGGTAGCTACATGATTTTAATAACCGCCCGTTGGCGCTATAAGTGATTATTTATGCGTATCCATGTAATAACTTGTATCATAATTGGTTCTTTTTGCATAATCATGCTCTCGTAGGCACGGTAGCTCCTCGCGCCGGCTCGTGCCCCATTCATAGCCCTACTGGCCTGAAGCACCTTCGGTAACTTTGTTGAAATCCTTGTCGCGCAGCTCGCATTTGTAGTAATGAGGTTGCGTTAAAGCGAATGTTTTCATTTACCCCGCCCACGGCCCTCTAAATGCACGTAGTGCCCCGCGTTTTGAGAGCTAATTCCGAAGCACACCAAAACGCACAACCCGAGCATAACTGACCTAATTGTTGTTCCATGTCGGACACTTCGGGTAGAGATTTTTGGTCCGGTACTTGCCGGGAACGTAGTCGCTCGCTCCGCCCCGCTCTCCGTGCGGTCGTAGTCCAAGACAATGAATGGGCACAATTATTCCAGCGTGTTTTGTCATGTGTGTCGACGTATCTCTCCATATTTGACCTATGTTATATATCACTTCGAATAAAGTCTTAAAGGTACTCGGTGTGACCTGCGTTGTTGGTCTTTCAGCGTTATAAGGACGTCCCAGTGGACGGGCTAACCCCGCGTGCCACGGCTTGACGAAGGGAACATTCCAAGCCCCTGACACGTGTGGTTCGCCAAGAACCAGTGTTTTATTCATATAATTGAACTACAGCGAGAGTGATCCACTAGCTTATCTATCAACCCGCTCGTAAAATTATCAGCCTCACACAGAGTAATAAAAATTTTTACTAGGAAGGCTTTATTACTCGATTCCAACACAGTCAAAACTATCACGCTACAAAATGCTACGAAATAGGTAGTCCGACGTTAAACATTCAGGGACTGTCGGAACCCTGTGGGGGCCATATGGCTACAACAGACAAAGTGTTCGGTTAAGGATAACGCAGCGGAACTCGAAAATTTTACCTAGCAAATTCAAACTTATCCCGCATTTTACTTTAGGTCACGCTAGATAAAACAACTTCCATCAGACTAGGACAGGGAATATTGGTTTGACATCATGACCTGTGAGCAGGTTTCGGTGTCAACCTCCCTGGGGGACCTCAGCGATCATACCAAAATACTAGACACGTGCGCAACCAATCGGGCGGGGTCCGAACACACCCCGTGAAGCGCGCCTGCGGCCTGCTAAGCTCCGTAACTTCTTGGGTCTGACCAAGAAAAGTGGTTAAAATTCAAAACTTAGGGTCCGCCCTTGAGGTTATGATAGCCGGGGTCGTATGGGCATGGTGTTAGGAAGTTGCGCCATGCAGCTGCGTCACCGTTATTACATATCAACAGCACTCTTATTGAATTTGGCTATAAAATATGGGACTGGAAACTAACGTGGGTATACATCTCTGAGTTTTATACTTTTCAAAGCCCTGATAAATTTCTGGATTAGGATGGTTCCATTGTCACGAATCTCATGAAACACTGTTTCAACACCAGGTATTTGACTACTACTTAGACTCTGCGATTTTTTCACTGGACTCCGTTTGCTGTTACAACTGCCGGAGACAGGAATCGTTGCCAATACAACTGAAAATCAAAGAACTGAAACTACACGTCTAGACGACTTTAAGTAAAAACCGAGTGCTCCAATGGGAACTTAAGATGTTTGCGTTGGCCGGAAATCAGGTGTTTGCATCAGGCTTTGAAACGATGAAAGATCCGTTACCATGGAGGCCACATTATGCAGGCCTATCTCATTAGAAAAACAAGAAGATTTCTCGAAAATAAAAACACCGTATTGACGTCGATCAGTATACACTACAGCTACAATCTAATAAGTGGAAGTAGCCTGCTTTTGTTCAATTATGTGTTCAGAACGACTCTGAGCTCTATCTTATGCCACCTATGGAAGGTTACGGACTAAAATTTGGATGCGGGTTAACAGACTGATTTAATATTTATTAAATAGATGTTCCGCAATATACACCTAATTAAACATTTTTACTTGTATTATATTTATATGTAATTAAGTGTTATACTTTTGTGTAAATAAAGTATATATAATTAAATATTCATATATGATGAGTAGTAGAGTGACTACCGGGGAGTGCCAGATGAGCTGAAAAGAAATTTTTCTCATTTTTTTACACAGTCATTATGTATTAATTTCTTTAATGGGTTCATTACGGGTACCGAGGTTATACTGAGTTATTTACCGTACCTGTCACATTTTAGCAACTTGTCGTATCAGTTGCGTACAGTTGTCAACGTTTTGGAAACAGTTTAATTATGTTTTAACACGTAATTAATTATTGAGACGCACCTACCACGGTGGCATGCTGTATTTTACTTGGCAACACACCTATCAAGTCATTCTTGAAACATGTGAATTTATCTGCTTTTTAATATATTTTTGTAATGTATCTTTTAAAGTGCTGCAGCCGTAAACGGACAAACGTAACACGGCTATAGATTGCCGTGACTTTTGTTCGGTATTTGTTATTTATTAAATATAGGTATATTTAATAAAAGATAATATAAATATTTATATAGCCAATATTATAGTGGCTAAACTAAATTTTCTTCAATATCCCCTATTCAGCACCACATATATGCACCAATTGATACTTTTGCTGCGGTGCATGAATCGCGTGGTTATACGAGAACTTCGTGACTACCGTATCACCCTGGCGTAACAACATAAATCATACAGTGAGCTTCTGTCCATTCTATGTAACTAATCGCTTTCTTGCATATCTTTGGAAGCTCCACATTATTGATAACTAGAGTCACGAATGGTCACCGCCACTGGACGCCGCCTCATAAACACTTGCCGCATAATTGAGTATTGATTGAGTTGTTCAAAATTTGTTGTTTGTGTGACCACGCTGACAGCGTTCGCTAATATGTAAAAACATAACGGTCTGAAAAATGACCTCAGATGACACAGTGGTTAAAGTTATACAATTTACAACTTTTTTAAACACTTAATATCTTCAAAAGATATTATCAGACGGTGTAATGGTTAGTGCTGTATTTTTGTTTTATTATACAAGTCAATAATGTGACAACCGACACACTACAAATATACTGAGTACAACAACGAATATTTGCGTAGTGAATGTTCAAAAGAATGTATTTGGTTTCGTTTTCTCCACCGTTCACCGTCGGTGCCACCGTTTGCTATAGTGCGTAAATTTTCTGTTGAAGTTTGACAAGTTTTGTTCGACATCCGGTATGCCATCAATGAAGTCGTGTGTTTCTTCAGACTAACGATAAAAATAAACCATTTTTGCCTTCCAATGCGATATTTCGTCCATAAGGTACACATTGAGTAATTTAATCCATTGCTGATGCGCTGCACTAAAATGTTCATGTCATTATGTTGTTGACGATGCACTTTGTCGAAGTTGTACGCTGTAATATGTTTCATGAACCTCGCTGCTGTAACGATTTCAACTGTATTTATCGCTGCTATAACGATAAATACCTAAGCTCGCATCACTACAAGACCGTTGTTCACACTGCATCGGCAAGTTTACAACCCACACTTCAAAGCATTGAATAAATATACATTTTGTGCGAGCGATTTAATGTTTCGCGGAAAATTTAGATGAAGCCTAAAGTGTAGCTTTAACGTCGATTTATTTATACATTGAATGTCGTGTCCACTTACTGGATTCTGTGCTTTGAAAAATCTGTTTGTCCAATCGTGTAGTTTGCAATACAATTCGGTTTGAACCTTACAACTGCCATAATAACTTTAATAACAACCCCCACTGTTTCACATCCGGGTATTACAAACGGTGCACTACACAATACAACTTGTTTAATTAATATAACTTCATTCTTGTCAGATACTTGTTCCAAGACATTTTTCGGCTTGTTAATATTCAGTTCTGTCGTAAATTCACGCATTGCTAAAATTACCATGGTTTTAACCACTCATTAGCGAAGTCAACATAGTTTAACTGTCTATCTGACGGGTTTCTTAGCTAACTACAATCGCTACTGTGATACTTGCTAATGCAAAATATGAAGTGTGCAGTGTTCGACGGTTTTCTTTGAATCCGATATATGTCAAAGTATTCAACTCTGCCAAGCAACGAATACGAAGTGCAATAAAAACATTCGTATATTATTGCTTGTCTTGTAAGGAAAAGGCTGAATTCTGCGTGGTAAAGTCCCATCGAAAATTATCGAATCTACATTTTGTAAATCTTTATTTGTCCAGATGTTTAATTACTGGGATTTGAACCACCGAGCTATGTGAGATTGTATTTTTATAACGACGATCCTGTTTTTATTTCGATTTTGTTATGTATGACTTAAATTCATCGACCTGCGCTTAAAAATTTCAGGCTGGAACACTGAAGTGTTAGAAATGGTGAACATTTACTAATTTTTTGTTCAACATAAGTATTCGGTGGTGTATACTTTGGTTGCAAGTTGTACTTTTGTTGTTATTAGAAAATATAGTTTACATTTCTGTATAGTTAAGTTGTGCTATCCTGGTAAATAAACCGTCATTATCAGCCGAAACATGTATATTTCGTTTGGGTAGTACAAACATATCGCCAAATATTGTTTCTTTTGTTTTGAACACACTGAGTTATGCCATAAATTCACTTGGTGCAAAAATTATTATTTCTCTGACCACTCTTTGACAAAATCAATAAAATGTCTAACATACCCATGTGATGAGGCTGTACAGAACAGACGGCATGCAAAGGTAATATCGCTGACTATATGTGACAGGATCGCCACTAATTTTTAACTGAACAGATGAGAAAAGCACATATCCAAACATATTACATGGTGTTAACTTTAAATTTAAATCTTGATGATAATAGCGTTTAAAGCTTACATCGTCAGTAAATTGCGGCACTAAATCGCGCAATTGAGGCCGCGAACAACCTGTTCGTTGTTGCTTATGGAAAATTGTATCCGCGTACATGAGGTAACATCATGATTTGTGCGTAAAAATTCATTCTGTGATCGCAAACTAACTTGACACAAAAGAGGAACTCAGGCGCACTCACCTGAAGTGGACTGCCCCTTATTTTATTCATTCTTAAAAATTTTATATATGCCTTCTATTGTATCCCTTTCAACCCCTATTGTGTAACCTTAAATGCCTAGATATTATACCTTTGCGTTTCGCTTGGACACTTGCATCCATAATGTGCACATATTTATTCTGATTATGTACCTAAACGTACTCTTATATATCCGTATACTGTTCCCCTTTCCTTTACCCATATATTTGTATATATTTTCATCTTGTAACTATAGTTTCACACATGAGTATGGTATATTCCGATGTGGATTCGTATTGTTATCCTATTTCGTACACCTATGTAACCTACACAAGTCGCGGATAACCTACATGTGTTAATGATTTAGTAGTTCTGTGGTACTCCAGCCACCTAACTCCGGATATTATACATATTATCTGAAACTCCGGATATTATACATATTATTGAAACTTATACATATTATCTGCAAAATAATCTTATTCAAGATCTTCAGTATACAATCTACCCTAATTTTATTGTATTCGTCAGTTATCTAATTATCTTACATACTGGAACGTATTATTGACTGTAAATACTTTATGTAGCCAAAATTAGTTAAAGCCACATTAAAAAGTTTACATTCATAGCTGAAGCACGCAAAGTCTGTCACGATCGAACTGAAATTAATATCGAATTAAGTGTCACTGATGGGGAAAATTTCTTTCATCTTTTATCATCTGTAGAATCTAAAGAGTGAGTAAATCGGTGATAATGCTCTTACAAGTTTTTTTACTATGTTATTCAGATCATATGTGCGTTATACGGAAGCTACTATCTGTTAAAAACTTACAAATTTTGCTTTTCAGCGTGCTAATGAATTGCTCAGCTTTGCTTGCTTTAGTCTCCTTATTCTTTGCTGTATATGCGTCGAAACCTATACTGTTGCAGCACTCAACCATATTATTAACCAGCACTTTTACATTATCGGTTTGAAAGTTATCAGTTCGGTTTGCATAAATACTTCCGTTAGAGCTGCTAAAATTATATTTGCTGTTTTATCCGTGACTGAAACAACCGATGTATTCTTCGAACAGTGTAGTCACAGGTATATGATATTTGGAGCAACCATTGTAAGGTGCAAGGTAGCAGATGTCAGATGTATCAGCTTGACACTAATATTTAAATATTCTTGCAACAGTACGGGATCTCTTATATCTAATCCTGCTGTTTTTATACAACATATAATTTATTAGGCTCGCAACAACTTTCACATCTCTATGAGTTTTTCACATTTCACGGTGAAGTTTTACTGCTGTCGCGACACTAGCAACATTAGTTGCTACAGGAATAAATAGATGCATATTAATGATACTGTTTCAGCAATAGGGCTAAACTATCGATCCATTTACATTTAAGAGACTCCTGCTTGTTAACGCCATTTCAATACCCAGCCATCTATATCATCACAATGTAATCAACAACAATTTTGCATAGTGCTTTTTATTGACAAATACGCACTTCAGTGCAACACGATAATCATTCACTGCACATATTATATAACTATCTTAAAAACTTGGCTACCGTTGCAATGTCCGTACGCCTAAAGAAACAATTCCATCATTCATAATATATCTTGAGGTTTGCTATTAATGATAGGTATGTGGTTTTGAGGAAAATTTATAACATTGTCATTATCCTTGATTTACTTGTGGTAATTTCGTAACATATCGTTGGTGATCTGCATCCTTTCTGCTGCCAGCGGGTAATTTTTCTGAACGTTATAATTGCAATTAAAACCTTACAATTACCGCTAAAATGAAAATAGTAAAATGTAAATGTTTTAAAGGGGTATTTCAAATGGATCACGGGGACACACTAAAAGTCTGTGTAGACTTGCACGGCAGATCATTAATTTGCATCAATTTCTTCCCGGGTTATCCGTGCAAAGTTATTTTCAAGTGGTTTTTAAACCATAGCCCAGCTAGACAGATTGCTTGCATCAAGGTTCATGATCTCCGGTTCACTGCTGTCATATCCCTTAGTATAACGGTTATTCCGCTTTGCGTATCGCTGGGATATCAACGATACTCCACTAAGAATGCCTGACTCAAAAACATATCAGCATCTGTGATGATGTTTAATTTGGTACCGGCGAATTTCAAATATGGGTTCTATTCAGAGCTTGGTAAGTTAATGTGGTGCTCGTGGTCCAACCCATACATTTTGAGTCTAAAATCATAAATTTTTGCAATACGTCACATAAAAGTGACACATCCGTCTTGTAAAAATGTCGTCATTTTTGTCATGTGACTATGTAATATCTGTCCGCAAAAATAAAAAATCGTCGTATGTCGAGGATTGATCTGACTGAAATTTGTTACGATTATTGACTTTTGAGGTTGCATCCACCGTGCACCCTGTCATTGCAATATTTTAACGCATCAACTAATCCATAAACGCCTGTGGTTATGGATAATGCGTTGGTAGTTGTGATTGGAGGGTCTGTGTGGCGATGGTTGTCATATATGGATTTGTTCTAATAACCAGTCAAAATCCCCGTATATGCGGGTATGTGCTGCATGCTATGTAGCTATATTGTCGATAGTCAAATTGACTGTGTTACCTCTGCACGCGTGTGCTAATCATTGCGACAACGTCATACACGTTTATCTCGTTTTTCTCTACTGTTGCAAGGTATAAGACTATTGTCGCAAACATAGACTTTGAGTAATACTGTGGCTGTGGTTATTGAGCAAGCATCTAAATTGCGAATTAAATACTAACATACTTTGCTTATCCACATAAATGTAAAATTAATCTAAAGCCTTTCATATAAAAATACACAACTACGTTTTAATGTCTATACACATTGACTGCTATGTTGTTTCGATGCCAGAAATGACGGTTTATATTAAATGTTAGAAAAGATGGATGAATTTTACGAAACGGGGGTAGTACTATTGATAAGAGTTAAATGTTCGAAATTAACATTATTAGGCGAATTGAATTAGTTGTGCGAAATTGTACAGTGCCGGTTGACAAATGAATTGTTAGAAAATTGGTTTTAAATTAATTTTAAATTGCATTCAGGTACCTGCTTGAGAAAAGCGAAGAAACATATCCTATCGATCACTAGATCGAATAACTAGTAAAAATACCAAAATTAATAAAAATGATGCACTCGCCGCCCATTCGAAGAAGCAATGCCGAACCAACCACGCAACTAGTTTCACCGTTACCACCGCAATGCGTCGACTGCATGACAGAGGCAGGCGATGACTGTTTCGCGTGCGATCGTTGCGACCGATGGGTCCACCATGAATGCGCCGGAATTCCGTCCGAACTTGCAGTGTCACTTCACGGATTCGATCGTATTTTGGTCCATTGTCGTGCTTGCCACAACGATATCCGCCAACATTGTCAATCGCCTCCGGCCAATTCCGATGCAAACGCAACCGAAAATTCCACCGCACTTGATCAGGGTCCGGGTCTCGAAATGCTGATGAAACTGCAAGAGGACGTCGCGTCACTGTCTGCCGCAGTCAAAGCCGCAACTAATGCAGTAAACACCCTGGCAAAAGAGACAACAACCGACGTCAATCCAACGAACGAAATCGACAACATCGCCGCAACATCATACGCAGCTATAGCATCAAAAAACACTCGTTCACTTGCCCCGGTCTTTTCCTCTGCACCTGTTGCTGATGACGAAGTTCAACGCCGCCGCTGTCTAGTTTTGAAGGGTCTGCCTGAGGAAGGAAACGATCTCGAAGCCGCGAGATCAATAATCAAATTCCTCGATCCTTCCGCGACTGTCGAACGAGTGTTTCGAATGGGACTGCTGCATCCACCGAGTCGACGCGGCAATCTAAACACAAAACGTGGTCCGCGACTCTTAAAACTTCAAATGGCAGCATCTTCTGTTGTAAACTCGGTGCTGAACGAGGCCAAAAACCTTCGCAGGAATCCACATTACAACGGTCTTTATCTTCGACGCTCTATGACCGATGACGATCGTCGAAGGCTAGCAGCTCTACACGAAAAAGCGAAAGAGCTCAATCACCAACTGTCTTCCGTTCCAAACAATAGAGACAAATATGTTGTCGTTAACGAAAAGCTCGTCGTGTTTAAAAACTGCGATATCATCAACGACGGACTTTTAGTTAAAGGTCGATACACCGAACTTGAATATTCCGTCGAAATCACCAATAATAATAGATACATTGTGAATTTAAACTAAATCGTGGGTTTAATTCTCCGTCTAGTGTGATCTCAACACAAACAATGAAAACCAGCAAACCTACCTTTAAACTGAAATATTTCAACGCTCGAAGCATCTGTAACAAACTTTGTGATCTCGACATAATACTGAACTCTGACAAAAATGACATTGTGGCAATAACTGAATCCTGGCTCAATAACAGTGTGCCGAATTCGATGTTTGAAGTCAACAACAAATACAATATTATTCGTAAGGACAGGAGAAATCGGAAAGGAGGAGGCGTTTTATTGTTTGTAAAGTCCGCTTTAAAGTATGTTGAACTGGACTATGGAAATACGGACGAGAGACTAGAACTGGTATCTATTGACTTACTGATTCCGACGAAACACCGCCTAATCTGTGCTTATCGTCCCCCCTTTCAAGATGTGCAATACCTTATTGATTTGATGGATATATTAACTAGTGCATGTGATGTATCATGGCCTGTTACAATCGTTGGGGACTTTAATTTACCTGACATAGTTTGGTCAATAAAATCGTGGCCGCACACAATATTGTACGACTTATTTATTAGCCGAATTAATGAATCTGGATTGGAGCAATTAGTTAACTTTTGTACACGAGGTAATAACATCCTTGACCTAGTTCTCACCACATCGCCATTAAATGTTCCCGAGGTAACTTGTGATGAAAATTTTTCAAACTCCGATCACGTTTCTATCGATGTTTCACTTTCTCGAAACTTTCATGGAGTAAAAGAACCCCCAGATTTTAAATTCAATTTTTCGAAAGCAAATTTTACACAAATTAAGTCCTATTTAGCTTCAATTGACTGGGATCTTTTATTACATCATGCTTTTACTGTTGATGAGAAATGGAACTGTTTTTATAACATTGTATATAATGCGTGTTTGTTATATGTTCCTGTTACTGAGTGCTGCAATATAGGACCCAAACGAAAATATCCGAAGCACATAAGACGCCTTATCTCAAAAAAAGCCAAACTGTGGAAAAAATGTAAACGCACGAAAAACTTTTCTGAGTATAAAATTATTGCCAAAAAGTGTACTACAGCCATTTTTTCATTCAGGAAAAACCGTGAACATAAAATTTTAACTAGTGGTGATCGCAACAAACTTTTTAAATATGTAAACAATAAATGCTTTAGTAAGAGTGGCGTAAGTGCATTGAAAACCGATCAAGAGGATCTCGTAACCCAGGATAAAGAACGGTCCGAAATTTTAGCTAAATCATTTCAGCAAGTATTTACGATCGATGATAGTAGTTCGTCAGCCATTCAAGAGCCACTCTGTGGTTCTTCTCTGTCTTGGATTACTTTCACTCCTGCTACTGTTCATAAGTTTATGGGGAAATTAAAGAACAAAAACAGTCATTCGCCAGACTTCTCACAATTCTTCCTGAAACAGCTTCGAGATGTTTTGTGTTACCCATTATCGCATATTTTTGAGCAATCTTTTTTAAATGGTGTTGTTCCTAGTGCTTGGTTATGTGCTGATGTTGTTGCTATCTATAAAAAAGGATCAGCTGCAGATCCTATGAATTATCGGCCTATTTCGTTATTATCAAATTGTGCAAAAATTATGGAATCGATTATAAATTCGAACATTTTATGTTACTTACACGTCAATAATCTTGTATCTACAGAACAACATGGCTTTTTAGCTAAAAAATCGACATGTACACAGCTTCTTGAATGTTTTAATGAGTGGTGCATTTCATTAGATATAGGTAATTATGTGGACGTCGTTTACATCGATTTTGCTAAAGCTTTTGACACCGTTTCTCACGCAAAATTAATTGGAAAACTAGCATTGTTTGGTATAGAAAACCATCTGAAATTATGGCTCAAAGCATTTGTGACAAATCGAAAATTTCGTGTAAAAATGAATAGCACGTTTTCGTCTTATTACGATGTGACTTCCGGGGTACCTCAGGGAAGTGTATTGGGGCCTACACTGTTTCTATTGTATATAAATGATATTGTTAATGAATTATGCGATGTCAACTGTAAAATATTTGCTGATGATGTAAAATTGTATGCTCATTGTTCTTCAAGTAATGATTATGTCGGAAGTGACCGTTTGCAAAGAGCCTTATATGCTATTGAGGAGTGGTCACGCAAGTGGCAACTCTCAATTTCATCGCCCAAATGCAACTTATTACGTTTAGGTAAGTCTCCAACTAATGCTGAATATGTCCTAAATGGTGAACCAATTTCGTTAGTAGAACAATGTAGAGATTTAGGTGTCATAGTTACAAATGATATGAAACCAAATGCTCACTGCGTCATGCTAGTTTCAAAAGCATATAAGGTTATAAATATAATTTTCCGCTGCTTTTTTACTTCTGACGCTAAGACCCTATTACATGCTTACATCACTTATGTGAGACCACAACTAGAATATGCTGCCCAAGCATGGTCTCCGTGCTACCTAGGGGATATAGATCTAATTGAACGCGTTCAGCGTTATTTTACGCGCCGTCTTTATGAACGAAACAACTGGGTGTATGCACCATACACAGAGAGACTACAAAAATTAAGCCTTGAGCCATTAGAACTACGCCGCTTACACTTTGATCTCATTATGGTTTATAAATGCTTGTATAAAAATGTTAATGCTTGTCAACATTTATTTACCCTTTCTAATGTTGTGCATACCAGAGGTCATTCAAAAAAACTGGTAAAAAAGAAATTTAAAACCAATATTCTGAAACACTCGTTTTCTGTTCGCGTTATCGATGCATGGAATTCACTACCTGAGTATGTTGATGGTAAACCATTCATACAATCGTCATGCCTTAATACATTTAAATCGTTATTAAAAAAAGTCAACCTAGACCATTTTTTACATTACGACAGAAACCTTTAATCAGATATAAGAGGATTAAACCCTATCTGATTTATTTTTTATTTAATTACTGTATGCTATATGTGTACATTCTTTAAATAAAATCTTGTTGTTGTT
>JASANE010009984.1:0-62102 GCA_030248225.1 Trileptium ribeirensis
CCGTTATGTGCTCAACCGGTGATGTGAATTCCGATAAGACCTCTCTGGGAATTCGGCGTAAGAACAATTCAGCTTTCCCCTTATCTTTGGCCCTTGAGAGCGCGCTATCCTCTAGACAGTGTACTATGTAAATTTCCTCGCCGTCCGTTCGTCGGCGTCATCTTTTAGTACGCCCTGGGCTATCATCTCTTAACCTTCTCTTGACTCCCTGTTCTCCTTGTGCTCGCTCCCTGGTGGTAGCGGCCTTGTCTCTGAGCCCGGATGCCAGCTGCGGATTACTTTCATTGAAGGTTTGTAATCAGAAATCTGCGCGCGCCGGGTTCAGGTTAAAAACGCGGGCCTTTGTCAAAAGGGGAAGACGCTGCCGCGTCTCCCGGACTTTGTTGCCTTTTAACAATTTTGAATACGTAGTTTGACATGAAAACAGGGCGCTATAACGGGAACCCACCGTGTCTAAAACGGTTTACGGGTCCGCGCCTATAAATTTTCCTTTTACAGAAAAGCTTGGGAGGCAATTGATTCGTATCCTTCTCAGGGCCGTCGCTCGACTAACGGGTGCGATCACAAGAATTTACACAAAATTCAGTTCAGCTATCCATCACAGCTGACTCCGTCTCCCTTCACAATCTGGTAATTCGTTCCTATGAGTGTGTTTGATTTGGATGGGGGTCCGCAGTCACTTGCAAGCACAAATATGACGCGTGCTGCCGCGCCCCCAACGAAATGCCTAGTTTGAGAACCAAAGAAAAGCAGTGACGTTTTAGGTTTAAAACACTTCGGATACCCCTGTATTGTTAGAATAGTAGGTTTGCAAAATCGTGAGGAGAGGGGAAACAACGCACGAGATGTCCTGATACGTCGCTCCCTGTGGAGCAGCCGCATCTACCCACCGATAGTTGTTACATTGTAAAATGCGTGACGGGGTGCTCTACCGTGTCTAAAACGGCCTGAGACCCGTCTGGATTTTTGGGGTTAATTGACTGAATTTTTGTTCGGAGCGGAACGAATCTCAGAGTAGAAGCTCGAATTTCGGGGACTAGCGTCAGGGGTTCCGTCCTTAATTTCTTTCAAGATGCTCCACGCGTGCAAATGACTGCGTCCGTCCCGAGCGGACCGCTCGCTCTGCCTACCCAATAACTGAGTCTTTAAGTCGTGTGACCTGGGGTTGTTCTTGTAGAATTTCCTATGCCTTACACTCGACTCAAGCGATGACTTCGAAAGCTAGCATGGATGGAGCATGAGTCAAAAGAAACTCCATTGTCTTTTGGAAATCGGTTGAAAGAGCGTAAACGTGTTTGATGCCAATTTGTGGCGGGATCCTAAACCGATTGATGCAAATTACTAAAGTCTTCTACCGTGTCTAAACGGCCTGGAAGACTGGGTTTTTTAGACGACTTGACAGGGAACGATTGGCTGAAACGCTCAGGGATCAAACGCTCGAAATTTTGATGGGGAGCCTAGCGCGAATCCTCATTGATACTCAAACTATCCGCTGTCTCAGCGGTTGCCTCCAGGTCAACACGCTATTAATCTTTTATTTTAAACGTCTTACTTCAGAACCTTACCCCTTAACCCCGTTCACATCACTACATATCAAATTCGCCCCCCGGGTCTAAAACCAAAAATTGCGACCCGGCGAGCGGGGAACCAGTCGAGACCTGACACTTGCGAGCGATTTTAGCGTGCAATTTTCTCAATTTTGTCGGGGCTACACTTACCGGTGCGCGGGGCATCCGTCGGACGCACCAACACCCGCAAGGGCAACCCCTGCTTATCAAATTTTAAAGCACTGAAGCGCACCAGGAGAACCCCTACCCTGTGCTACACAGTGAGGGCCTCCAGGGCTAAACTCAAAAGCCAGGGAAAACCAAAGCTCAAAACAAAAACAATTAAACAAACTGCTCGGGCGACAACCGCCACGAACGACGAAAAACTGCCGACTCTGCGGCTGGTCACTGCTGGGCAGTCAAATGCAACAACGTCGACAATAACAATTTTAGCTGCGATGTGGCCGACGAATGCCAACCAAGAAAAACCTCGCGCTGGTCGGCGCGAGAAATTTGAGGCAAGGAAATATACGAGCGCCCAGGGCGCCGAAATCGTACCAAGGTTTGAGTATATTTTTAGTGATTGCGGACTAACGGAAGACAGTAGGTGGCCGGGGGCTGGACCAGGTTCACGCCCTGGCTGGTCGCCTACTGGTAAAATATTAAATTTGATCTATTTCCCTTAGGTGGCCTGTTAGAGGCCATTTTGTGAGCCAAAAACAGACAATTTTGGTGTCCCGGGCGGGCTATCGAGGTCCTGCTCGGACCGGTTAAGTTAGGTGGCCCCGGTTTTCGATGAAACAGTTAGGGTAAGACCCTTTGGAGGTGTTGAGCTTGAAAAATTGGGGAGTTTTGGTTATTTCTGTGGAGATAGGAGACTTTGAAAAATCGGTGTTTAAACGCTCAGTTGGGTGTCCCTAACTACTTACCGGTAAGGGCCAGCTTGGCCCAATTGCCAGATTTTGAAGCCTTAGGGAACCCTATTAACGATGTGATAAGCCCACTTGGCCTTAGATGTCCAGAAACTAGTAAAATTTTGCTTTTGAGTAGGCCTTATGAAATGAACGCTTTTGTTGAGTTTCATCGCTTTTCTGCCTCGTAAGTTTTGATTGCTCGCTTTACTTATTGGTTAAATTATTCCGCAGCCGCCTGCCAGGATGGGTCGCCGAGGTTATAACTGTTACACAAGTTCTCCCATTAGATTTTCACTTAAAATCCCATCTGCCGCCCCGACCCATCCGGACACGCGGTACTACCTATAAGATAACATAAAATAACATTTATCTAGACACACAATAAACGCACACATTAACATTGAATTTACTTGGGGTCGACCGGATACCTCAGGTTGAGAGTCCCAACATTCCATTGTGATGCCAAAATCAACCCGTGCACCTTGGGCGGGTGGAGCGTGACGACACGACAAAGTACATCCATAATATTTTTATTTTATGACAACGATAAACTATAATATGCAACATAGTATTCAGGTCACGCTCCACCGGTATCCGATCGCCCATCCCATAACGTTTTGCCACTTGTTTTGAGGCAAAGTTGGCTAGTTTCTCTTTCTTTTATATCCTGATAAAATCCTAAAAATCTCGGGCTGTTACATAAGACATCACACCATTGAAAAAGTGCAGAGAGCGCGTTTCTGTTGTACAGTTGGCACAGATATATACATACTGTCTGTAAAAAAATATGGACGATTGCAACTTTTCGATATATAATTAGAAAAATATTTGAGTACAACTGGAAAAATGTTTGTCCAAATTCCACATAGAACCAACATTTGGTACCCGTCAATGCACGCGTCTACTATATAAATAATGTCCCATAGTGTCCTTCATTACACGTGTCTACTATACCGAAAATGGCTCAAATTGCCACACCGTTCTCCATAAAAATGCATACTGTTATAAGCTTAGTCGCAGACTTACGCGTTAGGCTTGCCAATTGGGGCGGGACCTCTGCGTTGACCCTTTATGCTCTAATTCACGCTTTTTGTGTCGATCTATAGGCCGCCACGAAGTATAGACAGGTGAAAAGTCGGGTGAAAGTTACATTTACTAGCTATTGAGCTATGTCAGTTCCATTGAATGGATCCTGAAGGCTCCCCGGAAAACAAATGAGCAGCACGAGTACAATGGTGTAGTACTCTACAAATTTTTATCAGCATGACACGTTCGAAAGTAGCTGCCGTCGAAAAACTATAGGAGTTGAATGGTTAACCCTATCGTGCAATGTTTGACAAACTCAAGCCTGCGCCAGGGATCGAACCCGGAACGTACGGCTGACGGCAACGTATGAAGTTGTGTACGCAAACCACTGAGCTATCTGGAAGCTGTTGATCGGTTCCATAAGGAACCTCACAATGTGAACGAATAACAACGTACGTTGAAACGTACGACAAACTCAGTAAACACAACGGGTCGCAATGTCCGTTAGGTGCAAAGGACCAAACACGATTCAGTTCTATTCCAGTATCCCCCAGCCCACATTTGCCTAAAAATGGTCAGATTCTGGAAATTTTGTTATCCTCGTGACCTCCCCTGATCATTTCGACCAAAAATTGCTTTTTTTAAATTTTCGATTTTTCCGGTTCCCCCTCGGGAGCCCAAAATTTTTTCTTGATTTTTACCCATCATTCGACGCGGCTCGACGAGCTGAATCGAATGATATTTTTAACGGGATATGGTAACCGGATGATAAGTTATGGCCTAAGCAATTCAGTTCTGTCCATAACTTAGGATGCTTTTATAGACTCCCATTAAAAATAACACCAACTCAGCTCGTCAAGCCGCGTCGAATGGCGGCTAAAAATCCAATTTATGGTTCCCAAGGGGGATCCTTGAGACCCGAAAAAATCGAAAATTTTAAAAATTCAATTTTTGGTCAAAATGATCAGGGGAGATCACGAGGAACACAAAAATACCAAAATATCCAGAATCTGACCATTTTTGGGCAAATACGGGCTGGGGAGATACTGGAAAAGAACCCACGATCCTTCATCAGAGTAATGGTAAACAAAATAGACAGTATTCGACTAGTATTAGACGTCAAAGGACCAAGGATTCTAAATAAATTTATGTATAGAGCAGTGGCAGTTCTGTATGAAAAATCCGACGTAATCGTTTATCCCGCATAACAATAGTGTTGCTTTTAATACAGTTGTAATACAAAAACAGAGCAATGAACTGTTAATCAAAATTGAACCACGTAAATAAGCGTACTTCTGAGTGAAACAATAGCCCGACAGACCACAATAAATACTTGTACGCTCTGCAATAATACGACGGTAACGTTTAATACTGAAAATTAACAAAATTAGCAACTGTCATGAATACACATATTTCGATCCAGTTGCGATCACGCGTTTTGAACAACTCTCTGGAGCGAGTAACTCCCTGCCGGTAAATATACACTGCATGAAACGTAATTTTTTGCTAATATAGATCGAGCTGTTAATGAAACTTATATATACATATAATTCTTGGTGACCTGTACACAATACCTAACCAAACAGCCTTAGACAAGAATACATTCTGGAAACATGGTTCATTGACCCTAACCCCATGAAAAGGCATGAAATATGCATGCTGGACTCTAGACAAGCAAACTATTGTATATATTTAGCATACCGAAAAACATCTATTTAGACCAATGATTGATGTCTTGTACCGAACCACTGATCGGGTGCATTGACCCTAAACCCAATGAAGCCGTCTGAAAACGCATGAGATACTCGTGCTAAACTCTAGATAACCAAACCATTGTATTCTCTGCAAGTAACTATTGCATAGACAAATCAAAACGCATTGCATTTTGGAAATATGGTTTGTCGACCAAAAAACTCTTGAAACCTCAAGAAAATATACTCAAGTTGGACTCTGGATAGCACGAAAATCACAAAAACAAGCAACACGGGCGAAATTTGAAAAATCGCAATTTCCGGCAAAGGGTCGATTAACTATATTCGGGCCCACAGCGGCCCAGGAAGCAGTCCCACAAAAAGTCTTAGTCAGCAAAGCTGTAGATGTGGATGAACTGATTATGCATGATGTTCTCTATGTGTCCCAAGATATGTGCTGCGAAAGACTGGTACCGATATGGTCAATTGGCAAAAAATCGTTAAAACCTTTTTGCTATTTTAGCCCCAAGTTGGGATTTAGAGCTGATCAACGAAAGAGCACATCTATCTAGCAAAGCGTCCTCAGTGGAAACTCCCCTCGCTCCGTTTCAACAACGCAGCCTGCCGTATAAATTCACAGGACGATAAATCGTGAAAATAATGTGACACCAAAATGACATGAAAACAAGCTGCATTGCCGGTATAAATAGTGGCTAGTATCCCATTTACTGATGCTGAGCTATTGCACACTCCAAACTGACGAAATCGTACCTGTATTGAGACAGTAAAACTATCAATAGAAGGTAAAATTTGACTATATGTTCTATAGCAAAATCAAACTATACGTAACATTTCAGCTAAAACGCATCAAGTCCTGTTCGGTATATTGGGCGACCTGCCCTGACTGGTCTGCCGGTAGCCAGTCACCAAGGCGTAACTAGTCCTGCAGATAACGCACCAGTTTTTCCGGCCGATTCCCAACACTACTGTTAAATATTGGAAGAGGTATTCAACCCACATTTGGTTTTGCGCTTGGTGTGCATCTACGGTAAAATCACCGCATCCTTCTACTGAACTAAGACATTAAAACAAATATATCTTGCAAAGCTAGTTTAAAAAACGTAGTTTAATTACGATAACATAACATCAACTACCGAACAGCCTCATTGAAGCCAGCGTAATTTGCTCTTCTATCAAATAGACAAAACGGCACAAATCAATATCGAGAACATGTAAATACCGCGACAAGGATAATACAAAGATTTTCGTTGCATATACCGTAGAGATTAAACGAAGAAGAAAAAAGCAGAAAAATTACAAGGCACTAATAACAGGCAATGACATGAAACTAATAATTTCAATACTGATTTATACAGCTGAAATCGAAGACAATATTATGAACTTAGCACATATATTTGACCAAAATTTGCCTGATGGCAGTGTCTTTCTAAGTTATCCCTAGCTCTAAGCTTCGGTTTTTATACAAACCTTCGACTGTCGTGAAGTATAACCCAAGCCCAGCAACGTCTCACAGCCTGGTCTAAATATCTAAGTGTAGTTGAGTCAATTTATGGATAGCTAATAAAATCTCTCAATTATAAAATTTTTCAAAAATAGTTTCAGTTCAACACGCTCAATATCGCTGTACATGCAACAGCGAGTTGTAAAATCACAATCATGACAAGTGGAAGAACAACTTATATATGGGAAATATTTAGGCACCGCATATTGCAAAGCACGTAACGATTTCAGTTAATTTCCACATAAATTTTGTTGAATGCGTAGATGTCACGCGTTGATTGGACTCCAAATATGCTTAACTGGGTTAGCAATCTAGGCTGATTATTATGAATATATAGCGGCCCAAAATGTTTGAAATCAAGCTGTCCTGATTTACTTACGGGTGTTGACTCGAAGTTACAAGAAAAAAAATTTTCGTTAGCTACTCATCACAACAGATAGTGATGTACCGTCGCCACTAAATCATACATGATAGCCAACGCACCAAGGCTACGAATTGTAAGATAAGCAAAATTGTACTAATAACTAAAACTAACGTCGTTTAAAAATAGTTTAAGCCACGCTGAATATAATTTGAGCACAGCATCAACAAAACTAAATAAAATTACAAATAGTGAATAAAAATACAGGTCGTATATATAAACATAAACAATGTTAAAAAAAATGTAGTTGCCTTCGCTGAGTCAAAATTCAAAATGTTATCAACAACACCGCTTCAGAAAAATGTCTCACAACAAACAGTAATAAATGTAAAATGGATTGTGTCAAATGACTTAACTGGCTAGTCTGTCCAACGCAGAACCTAACTACGCAGCCGACGGAAAAATGAGACAGAAACCATGCACATGAACAAGTACAAATGTTTTTCGGAGTCCAAACACTAATTGTAGACCAATGCCCAATCAATACCTTTGCTAAAAGAATAGCATACACCCGTAACAATGTGTGTCATCATTTTCGGACTACCAATTTCTGCACGAAATAACAATTCAATTTTCGACTTTATAACTCTTACAGCTTAGAATGGTCGATCAGCAAAAACTGGGATTAATTAGCGCAGAGCGCTTGCCGAGCAATAATCAGCTCCAAATTTTGTAAACGAGTTCAGTTAGTCTCACTCTCACAAGCACACAAACTATGTATACCTTTCTCGATCCTAGGTATTTGTCCCAGCAAGCAAAAATGGGAATTTAAATGAAAGCACATAAAGAAGCATCTTAATGAAGAAGTACAACGAGGGACGCAGCCAAAGAGGAGGTGTCCCTGTGCCACCACGGGTCATGAGGATTAATCAAAGCGATTCCATTTTTATTTGCGCCAGGTGTGGTTAAGCTAAGTCCCACCTAGCAAATTCCTCTTACGGATACACCCTTGAGTACAACTAGTTTTACTGCAGTTTCCAGTATCAACAACGCAAATAACGTTTCTAACACAACATAAAACAACACAGATTTAAACTATATTTGTAACATAATATGTTATTACTTTTACCCCATAGGTCCCCAAATGTGTCAACTTAGAAGATACAGCCACAAATTTGGTGTCAATCGAATCAGCTCGACGAGCCGGTTCAGAAAATATGCTATGTAAAACATATTTTGTGCTCTCCCTTGGTGTCAAAACATTTAAATTTTTTCTCTATAAATATATAGTTTTCAGTGAATAACAGGAACCGTCCATTTAAATCGGATCCGGAGCCGGAACTTGGTCTTCGAAACTTATATATAGTAAAACAGATGAAGGAAGAAATAAGGTATAATGGATTTAAAATGTATTGAAAATTAAACTTAGGCTAGCACTGTGGAAACAGTGCCCGTTAGTTAGATGATAATGATGATAACCTTCTGATTCTAGCTTTATGCTTTAAATTATGATTATAGTTATAAATGAGACATCTTTTCTTTTGCTTGGTTGTATTGGAACTTGATCATTCTACATATGCTTGGAACACAGATAAAGCAAAAATGTGGAAAACTTCAATTTACCGAAAAATTTACCCGTTCTGGTACGGTTTTTGCGATTTCCGGAACCACAACCGGAACTCGATTTTCGCCGGAACCGGAATTCTGGTTACTCCCTGATAGTTTTATATACCATTAGAACTGTATTAAAGCCGATCAATGGAATGGTTCACGGTGTAACGCGTTATTTCCATTTATCCTGGAATGCAAAGCCCGACGCTAAACCAAATCCTTAATCCGTGAATCGGTTCAGCTTGTTAATGTTGTTCACATGATACAGGAAACTATACATTCATAGAGAAATTTTTCGTCGGAATTTTAGGGTAATGAGGCACTGGGAAACAAAAATCAAAATTTTTTGTCATAAATGTGCCCGAAATGGTTATTTGTTGAACCGACTCAGAGCTGTGTAGATTTGTACCAAAATTACCACAGTATATATCTTCAAAATGGCCCAACTTCGTTCTGGGGAAAGAAAAGGAAAACAACATAACGATGAAGATGAGGCTAGCACAAAACATACGGAATCGGCTATGACCCACCAATACTCAGTTTAACAACCATAAAACAATATTTTATGTGCCCTCAGAAATGTATATACATACGCTGGGGAAAAATAAGGCCATAACAGCTAACATACGCTTGCAGATATATATAGTATACGTTTTAATATTCATGTTACAAATACTCAGTTTTGCTTAGCTGTGTATTTAAGGTCAATAAAATAACGAATCTCAGAGTGCCTTAATTTTCGTGACAAAATAGCTTTTACAACTGGTGATCTACTGGCAGAGCTGCTACCATGTTTGAAAAATATTCACTTGGCCCTGCCGTTTCCAGTTAGATGTATATAAAACACAGAAAACCTATTGGCATACTATTACAACACTGATGTGGACCATGAGCTCCATGTTAGTCTCAATTTCAGGTTGGCGTTTGGCTCAATGCGAAATTTCCAAAATTATTGTTCTGATTTTGCTGAAGTTGTTGCTGTTCGATGTAATGTAACTGTTGAGCTGGCCGTGTGGGCTGTTGGCTGCTGATACTGTTGTTAATGTAATTATTATTGCCGTTTGGTGGTGAATACACAGGAGTACCTTCAGACCAGTCAGAGCAACTATTGGGCGATGAACTGCTCCACTGTCCCGGGGACACACCAAAGCCGCTGGTTGTGCCACATGCACTTTGAAAACCTTGATCTGGGCTTGGTGTAGGATACGTCTCCGGCATGTACGGAATATATCCGCCGTTGTTGTTCGCAGAAAAAGTTTGCGGATATGCCTCTTCAAATGGATTCATTGTCGTCGTTACTGTGTCAGAACAACCGATGATAGCACTCCCATTGCTGGGCGGCGTTGGAAATTGTGTGTCAAGGGAATAGCGCAGACCATTCACGTCAACATTTGTCTGATTTACAGCACCGGCGTCGTATTCTGAGTTGGCCGTATTGGTTGTGTGCTGCTGTTGCACTTGATGTTGCTGGTTGCTATTATACGTTGCCTTATGCAAAGCCTGCATGTGTGCAGGTGACGTCGACGTACGGTTTATCGAGAGCTTCGGTGAGATCATAGTCAAAGTCGTTTGCCCGTTAGAACTGATACGCTGTGGATTAAATAATGGCTGCTGCTGCACTGAAGTGCTGGACTCGCAAAACCCAAAATTTGGCGGTGTCATACCTCCACCAGAGCCATAGGACGAATTTAGGCGTTGACGCGGACTAATCGTAGGACCGCTACCACTCGGAGAACCACCTTCGATATAGCCACCAGAGCTTGCTCCCGAACTGTAGTTTGTTCCAGGCGGACTCAGCATTGCACTAGACACACCCAGAATCTGACCTGCCGCAACGGATGTGCAATTTCCGGTCGCATGTTGTCGCTGTGTCGGCTGTTGCGCTAAAGAAACGTTACTGTGACCATGCTCAAAATTAGCTGCCCCGTCTACGTTGGTACTACTGGCGTTATAGTTCATGGCTGGCTTGTTCGGCGAACTATGAAGCCGAGTGACTGACACGGAAGAAGACAATCCCTGTTGTTGCACCTGTTGTTGAGATTCGTCTTTCTTGCTATTTGAAAGGCCCATCATGGATTTATAATGCTGCTGGTCTTGCACTTGTTGCTCCACATCTTTCGCTTGCCGTTGCTGCTGTTGCTGCGTGTCACGCATAGATTTGGCCCGTTTTGGTGGTTTCGGCTTATGCTTGCCGTTAGGTAGTGTTGTTGTGTGGTGTCCACCGGTTCCATAAATAGCAGGAGGAACCCGTTGCGGCTGAACAGCACCGCTGCTGAGGTTAGCGGCTATGGTTGCTCCATATTCCATCCTAGCAAGCGGATGATTAGGATGTAGGCGATGATAGGCCAACATCATGGGATTTGTAGTGCAACCGCGTGGTCCTGCGAACGTTGACGGCGTTGCATCGAGGAGTTCAACAACGGCATGATGAGCTCTGTCGTAAGCCACTTGTCTGGGATAGCGCTCCATTTGATCTGTAATATCCTTGTTTGCACCACGTTCTAGGAGACACATTACGGCATCAACACAGCCCTCAGCGGCCGCAAGAAACAGCGGAGTTTGGTCCTGAAAAGTAAAACACAAGTACTCAAGTTCCGCATGACAATAGCAATACCTGCATCATCATCAATTTGACACTGATGTATCATATCTACGTTTATTTCACTTGTCAACAGTGTGTTTGCCTGAAAATGGGCTGTGTTTACCGCGGTTTCTACTAAACTTCCAAAATTGACGGTTCCGCGCAACACCCACCCTTGTACGAACGGTTGCTTTTCTAAGAGAAAGTACAAACTTCGAGTTCCCCGTGGTGAGCTAATCATAATCGTATGCAATGAATCTGTTACCACAGAATTATTGCTTTGGCGTATCTTCTTGATACGAAGCTCCGCTTCTTCTACCTTTGCGGAAATGTGATATCTAAAATGACAATGCACCTGCGGGTTTACACAATTCCAGATTACACTGGTTAATAAGTAATTTTTACATCGTGTCGTCACATTTATTTCTCCTTATTGACGTATAATGTGTAGTTCCCCCTCGAATAATCCTAAAGCTAAGCCTAACGTGGGCTCACAAATAGGCTAATTGTTGCTCTATGGTCAGGGTGTCCGCGGGCTTGCCACTATCAAAATCAAGGGTTTTCCAGGGTCGTTACTGATATTTTTTGTTACAAACATTTCAAGGAACTACTTGAAAATTGCATTTGCGCAACGCGGTACTAAAACTACTGTTAACTAAAACAAACAAGCACTCAGTCTTGCAAGCCACCTACAAATATGACTCAGCCAAATTAGGATACAGTTTCAATCCATCCGAACAGCCTGGAATGAGGAAATAATGGCACAATTATTATAACTAGTAACTCTATCGAGATTGCAGAACGTAGTGAAGCATAGGTGCACCTGCGCCTTTTGCGCGCACAGCCAAACAGCTCTCGATAGAATACGTCTATATGCTATATGTGGATATTACGCAATACTGCACAAGTTAGAACAAAACCAGCACCGGCAATAAGTTTCCCATGACACAAAAACCCCCCAAGTGCAAGCTATTAGGATGTCACAATAAAATTATGAATTTTGGATCGAGGAACCACGGAAGAGCTATGCCCCCATACCAATGGAACTATAGGTGGCAGATTTCGAATTTTGGGTAGAGAAAACATGGGGGCTCCATAGTCCCGTACTTCAACCCCCATAACTCCAGAACCGGAGCTTTAATTTAAAAACAAATAATTCGCATCGGTATTTATCATTTTACTATGAAATAAAACCAATCAGAAAAAAATTCGAAAGCTAAGATAAAAATAACCGTACTCCCGTGAAGAGTACTAAAATGGGGCAAAAAACCCACAGTTTGAACCCTGACCCCGGAACCAGACCCCAAGTCAAGTAACGCTCTGGAATGTACACGGTAAATCGACTATGCCGGTTCAAATGAGCTCAAGATCATGAAAATCGGTTTAGTCGTTCCCGGGCCCGTCACACACACACACATGCGAAATTTAAAAGCTTTCACCCCTGTAACACACAATCTCCACTAGATTATGATTACATATCAGGGGCTATTATAAAACCTGAAACAAAAAACCTGGCAGGACAAAGTGGTTATATACATCATATTGATGTAATCGCCTAGTCCTGCAAGGTTTTTCCTGTTTCAATTGGTATTATTATTTTTTCAATCTTTCACAGCACTACGGACAGTTATATCGTCGTGTGGGTTTCATAATCACTACTCGAGAACGCGCAGGCAATCTGGAAGTAAATTTTACAAAGAAATTTTGTGGGAAATTTATAATGTAAAGATGCATTGACTAACAAAACGGATTGCTTGGCATCTTTTTGAGCTTTCCTTATCAAAATCTCTAACAAAAAACATACACACTGAGTTGCCTTCAGACCCAAATTCAAAGGTTTTCAAGAATAACTTTCCAATTCAAGGGGTTTCAAGGGCGCGGACATGCTGCATGGTGCTCATGTCAAGCTCTCCCTCCCTGGAATTTTTTTTGTGATTGACACGACCTCATTTTTTCCAAAACACAAATATCATTCAGCCTGCAGCCTCAATCGCTCAAATATTTTGCAAAAACGGCATTGTTCACCCATGTAGTAGACGAACAAAAACTAAATCATGATTTTGGCGTCAACTGCTCTGAGTACCTAGTCATAGCGAGCAGGAAATCATTTTCCCGAGAACCAAAAAATACTAATCTAATGTTTTTGTTGTAAAACAAAGATAAAAATAAGAAATAAAAAATATTTGCAAACACCAGTTTAGAACGTATATACATAATGTAAACTAAGGTTATGTTGCAGGTTCAACCAATATTCATTCACATTTATAAAAGTACAAAATGTATTTGTTGTTAGTTACTTTCAAATCTTGAGCATCTTTGTTTGCACCGCGACTGATAAGAAGTTCTATAGCCGTACAGTTATCAGTAAACGCAGCCCAGTGTAACGGCGTTCGTCCTAAAATATATCGTATCATAGTATCTCGTATAAAATTACAAAACGGCAGTGCTGTTGCTAAATTTAAAAAAATAAGCATTGAATGGATTATTAATAACGGATACTTTTCGATAGTAGCAATTATGTCCCTGCCAGAATGACTTTCGGAAATCGGGCGAACGTCGAAAGTTTCTAATGATTCTAAAACAATGAAACAATTTTTTCGAACGCGTTTAGGACAATTTTACATAAAATTAGCATTTTCATAAATTATCGTTCATTATTTTTTCATTTAGACGTTCAATCATGTTTAACAGACATTGTCGACCACTGTTAGAGTTAGAACAGATATCGAACGCATAGATCAATACATTCGGCCCAAGCTCCTCTCGCCCGCCTTTTCACTCGGGGTGGCGGTGCTGCGACAAGGCGAATTACTAAAAGATACACAAAGGACACAAATTGACCTTGCAAGCTTTCATAATTAACTATCCTGCGGCGAATCAATCTGCCCGGCCAAAAAGTTGAATTATGCGCATCATATTAAAAGTCCAATAAAGGTCATTGCCAACTTTCGCTATTGTACGGCTCTTGTAAGAATTCTCCACTTTGCTCGTTTCACTCACAACTCTCAGAATTCAAGGAACAATACTGTAATCATAAAGCTATGTATATATCAAATGCGAGGGTGAAACGAAGCGCGTGTGGTTTCATCTATAGGTGTCATTTTGAATAATCACCTGTAACACGCTTAGTGTTTTATGGATATACAACCGCCATGAAACCTGTGAGACCCCTGAGGCCTTATAGTACTGGCCGCTATGAGTGAAGAAGAGCTTTCTACTCAGTGTGTCACGAAACCCTACAAAAGCTAATCTGAAAGCGCGGAAAAAACAAACATATTTAAATAAACGATGACAAACGAGATGCTTTCGCTTAATGGGTTCGCCGATAGTCGATCGTAAACATGTGAAAAGCTATAACGCAGTCATGCTGCATTTTATATGACCAAACCAACGCATTCAACGTATCCAAGAAATATAAAATAAGCCCGTTCAACATGTACTGAAAAAAACGCATATCTAAACAAATTAACACATACTACATTGCTGAAAATCGAATTAGTTGGCCCTAAACCTGCTGAAAATCGAATTAGTTGGCCCTAAGCCCGCTGAAAATGTATTAAATATGCTATAGATACAATATTGACTGTATCGTGGTTTCAAAACGTGTCAACATGGTGGGTCATTTCACGCTACGATGACCTTTCGGTCGGGGGAGTAAACTGGATATTTTGGCCAGTAGCACATAAACGTGCAGGGAACTGGTAAAAATGTTATTTACGCTAGGAAGCGTCATTAGTTAGCTAGTTCAAACGAAAAATTTTTCGGTTTCACGCACGCCGTAAGAGGCTGGACATCCACATAAGTCCCGAATTGACAAAAATCGTAATGACTAATTTTACGACCTCTTTTTGTCGGGTAGTGTCGTGGCTCCGTGTTCGAAGTTATGGCCCAAATTCTTTTTTATGCAGGATTAGTCAGATCTACACAACATTTTTAATTGCACGATTTTCACATCTACTCCAATCATGGAGAGTGACAGCTGTCGGTATCTCATGAACCCCAGTTTTACCCCCCCCCCGACCAAATTCTTTTTTGGTCACTGCTCGTTAGTTATTCATGGCACATAAACGTTGTGCATATCTCATACCTGTCCCCTGGGTGCCTTTTGAAAAAATATTAACCCAGATGCTTGCTGTTACTTACCCCAGCGCTAGGGTCAAAAGGTCGATTTTAGCACATTTGATTACTCCCCCCCCCCGACCGTTGCTAGTTAGGGGTATGGTGGAGTCAGTAGAAGTCAATTAATTTGTCTGTTATGGTTCTTTCCAATCACGAAGCGAATGGTAAAACGACCTGAGCTCTATCTCGCGCCCGACCTGTTGATCTCAGGCTTTTACCCACCCCCGACCACCACCAAAATGTGGAAAAATCGAACATATGATGTTATTTCGAGGAAATTTCAAGCTTTTGGTTCATAATACATTGTGGCAATACATTTGGACGACATATGTCGCAAAATTATTTTTTGAAAAAATTCTAAATTTACCCCCCCTCATAGTGGAAATTGTGGTATAGAATATCTTACATACCGTTTTCAAGTTAACTATGCTGGTTAAATACGGTCGAATTGGCCGTTTCACATTTTTATCCCCCCCGCCAAATTTTACCCCCCCCCCCGACCACCAGTTACTTCCGGCATTCTAACATATCTGGCAAAGGTTATGTTTTGAATTTTTTTGCATAACACTTGCCCCAGGCTAAACTATCGATATAAATAGCTACCATTTATGGCCGCTTCGTTTCCATTTAATAACCAGTATAAATCGGCACCCCCGTGTTTTAAAAGTGTTAAATTTGACCCAAGAATAGGCACAAAAAGCTTACTTTTTGATATACGGAGTTCCAATATTTTTTTCAATATATACAGAGTTTCAACATATACAGAGTTCCAACATTTTGACCGCGCTGACGGGCTGCACGAGATACGATCACAAAATCGAGGCTAGATGCAACCTGGAGCATACCAGAGGCCATTTTATAGTACTTGCTGAGCAGCAGGGGTGGTATTTGGGAAGCCATAGCATAAAAACGGTTAAAAAAATTACTATAACGACCTCAAATTAGGGATCCTTGATTTTTTTTGGTCATAGGGTGTAAAAATGAAGATAATCGGAGCCAAAACTCATTAGTCATTTTTTCTGAGGCAAAAGGACTTCGCAGCGTGAAATGACCCTGGTGTCAATACTTCATAAAATTTAAGCGAATAGACTGTCTTCACATAAAATATAGTACTTTTTTTTACTTTATTTATTGTACCCAAAATTTCTATTTCGATGATGAAGTTTTTAAGTAGGTAAAGCCTCAATCATAAAAGATTTGGTTTGCTAATGCTATCAGCTATTTACGTTGAGAAATATTAATGTTGTTGACATATTTTTAATCCCCAGTTTCTAATGTTAAAGCTTTTAATCACCATGTTTCTAATGCTAAGGCTTTTAATTACCACTTTCAATTATAGACCATTATTTATTAACTTGAAAACATGTGTATGTCTGACAGTCAAAGTTACCAGTAAAATGGAAATATTTAGCTTATAGAACAATTTTGTGCCGCCACTTGGAAATATGAAACGAGAATGGAAATGGGGCCCCCACTTTTCTGAGGGCTGTGGAGAGACAAGAAATCCTGAGAGAGCTCGAAAAATCTGATCCGATCACTTCACACTAAACCACCGCACAGGCATCAACTTTGTTTACCTGAATTATCAGCAAATGAAACAGACGCTCCTGCGCTCGTAAGCAAACCGATAATGTCAACTGGCACACCAGTGCCATCTTTCGCTGCCAAAATCAACGGCGTCGCGCCATCTAAATTACGCGGCTCCACATCTACATCTTTTGCGCGAAGCAAGAACTGAACCATATCAAGCGAGCCTGTACGCACCGCGGTGTGAAGCGGAGTTTCGCCGCTTGCGTCTTGGAGATTGACATCAGCGCCGTGATCTATAAGCCAACGAACGGCAATAGGACGAACATAACGAACCGCTAAATGAAGCGCCGATTCACCTGAAAATAAATGTTTAAGGCTCTGATGTAAACATGTAGATAAATAACTAGTTCGATTATCTGAGCTAAGCGACTGTTTCTAGGTGCCAAATTAGGCCAACTGAGCGCATTTCGTGATTTCAAAACCTTTAATTTTTCTTGTAAAAAGGCGGGAACTTTGAAAATTTAAAACTGCCACCAAAAATTAAAATTTCAGAACTCATTGTTTTGCATTATGACACTAGTCTTTGGATGTATTTCAAGCGAATTACAATGTTTTCATCGTAACCAGCAACCCTGGATACTGATAGATCATAACTATTCTTCTAACTCTATAAGTGGAACTCAAATTAAATATTTTCTTGTGGTTCCAAAGGAGAACAGCTTAGCCCCACCTGGTAACGTCACACTTATTGCAAGCTTAATTCTTTAACTACTGGCGTTAGATAACGCTATCGTACATTGTGAAAATGTTATCATAATAACTGAGTGTGTAAATAATGTTTGTTTGCATATGTGTTGTTATTCGTTCGCTTTGTAAACTTCCTGAACAAACCACGCAATAGCTCTTAAATATATCAGTGGTTTGTGTCGGCTGCTTGCAACAATGCAATCTGGGTTGTAGTCCTAGTGCCTGCTTGAGATTGTCAAACATTACACGATACACAAATTTATTAATTAGTGCATTAAACGTACACCGTCAATGCAATGAAACTGTGTTTAGCAACCGTTGTTTACCTTCAATAAGCGTGAAATTTGGCATATATTTCGAAAATTTTCCTTTTCACAAAAGTAATCTCCGGATGTATTGTAGCTTAAGTGAGTATTACTTATAGTTGGGTATATAAACAGCAACCTACGTGGAGAACGTTTTCCTACGTGCTTCGTTCTGGATCTTAGAGCTATGCTGTTATACGTTCAGGTCTAGATGCTTCGCTGGGACCAATCAAGGAATTCGATTGCATCGTATAACCGGTACATGCTAGGAAGTTAATTGTTCCACGAAAGCAAGCTTAACATTAACTAAAACCCGAACATGCTTAAGAAGTGTATATACATAATACTACCAAGTCGCTTACAATAATTATTGAGCCATATCAAATCACGATTAATAATCAATGCAAAGGTTCTAAAATAACTTAAGCTCAACCGCGAGGTACGATAGCTAATATCGTTTCGTATCAGACGAGTTCAGCCGACTTTACAGTACTAAAAACATATAAGGAATGTATTTTATACTTCATAGGAAAATGTATTTTACTTCATTTTATAGGAGAACTTCAAACAAAGCAACCATAACTTAGTTAATAAGATATGCCCATGTTGCGATTATCATTTATTTGCACTTGAAAGCATTGAATAATAAAAATAATGCAAACGACAAATACGAAATTAAAAGACAAGAAATTAGCAGCAAACCACTGTGGCCAGCTGTATTATTAATGCGCTACTGCAGTATTAAACAGTAAGTACACATTACAGAATGTCTAAGATTTTATTATTAAAATTACGTAGCTACAGAACCCATAGGGTCCTTTTAGCTACAGTGCACGCCAGAATTGACGATCGTCTAACGAACAAGCGAGCAGCCACCGAGCGAAAAACAAAATGCTAAAATTTCAAAATAATAAAATTATTTTTCCACGAGCAAAGTTGTGAACGAGCACTGTAAACTCACGCTTTAGATCAGTTTGTTCGTCGATACTTGCTCCGCCAGTAATTAAATTGTCAAGAATTTGCTCGGTTTCTTCCTCGTTTGCACGTCCTTGGTAAGCAGCCACAATTAAGGGAGTTTGACCATCTGAAATCACAAAGACAACTATGTAATATTGTAATGATTGAAAGCTTAAAATTTGCAAGCTTTAAAAATTCGTACAAAATTAATTCCACAAATCTACGAGCATTAATAACTAACCCCAACAATATATTACTAGTAACTATCGAGATTGCATAACTTAGTGAAGCATAGGTATACGTACGCCTTTTGTATGCACAGGCAATCAGGTCTAGATAGAATATCTATATGCTATGTGTTGACATCACACAATACCGCACAAGTTACAATAAAACGAACACCGGCAATAAGTTTCCCATGCCCCAAAACCCCCAAGTGCAATCTATCAGTCTCCCCCAGGATTAACAGTAAAATTAGGCATTTTACGTCGATGAACAGTGGCGGCGCCACACCCTTGTACCCATGGGTCGCAGAGTAAAACCAACACCAGCATTGAGTTCCCCATGCCCGAAAACCCAGTGAAACTTTTCAGCCGCCCAGGACGGCAGAACAAATTTTCAAATTTTGGGTCCAGGAACCATTGGGGCACCATAACTCGAACCTCATAACTCTATAGCCGAAGCTTTAATCGATATACAAAAAAGAAGCATCGGAATTTGTCATTTTACCATGAAATAAAACCAACCAGAAAAAATTAAATGTTAAGATAAAAAATAATATTGATTCCGTGGAAGGTACTAAAACGGGCTAAAAACCTCATTTTGACCTCTGACCCCGAACCAAGGGTGAGCCATACCACTGTATCCATAGAACCACGGGTCGCAGAATAAAACCAACACCGGCAATGAGTTTCCATGCCCGAAAATCCCCAAGTGTAACTTTTCAACCGCCCAGGACGCCGGAACAAATTTTCAAATCATGGTCGAGGAACCATCGAGGTTTCATACCTCCAACCCCATGAACCGGAGCCTTAACCGAAAAACAAAGAAGAGTCATCGGCATTTATCATTTTACTATGAAATAAAACCAACCAGACAAAAAATTCAAAAGTTAAGATAAAAATAATCTTGCTTCCGTGAAGGGTAATAAAATGAGGTGAAAAAACTTTTTTGCTCTCTGACCCCGAACCTTGTGGGCGCCATACTGCCGTACCCATGAAACCATGGGTCACAGAGCAAAACAAACACCGGCAATGAGTTTCTCATGCCCGAAAACCTCCAAGTGAAACGTTTCAGCCGCCAAAACCAACCAGAGAAAAAATTTAAAAGTTAAAATAAAAAGAACCTTTCTTCTGTGAAGGGTACTAAAATTCATTTTGCCTTCTGACCCCAAACGAAGGGGGCGCCATACCCCCGTACTCATAGAACCAAGGATCGCAGAGTAAAACCAACACCGACAATGAGTTCCTAATGTCCGAAAACCCCCAAGTGAAACTTTTCAGCCGCCCAGGATGTCAGAACAAATTTTAGAATTTTGGGTCGCGGAACCACTGGGGCACCATACCTCAAATCCCATAACTCTAGAACCGACGTCTTAATCTATAGATAAAAAAGAATCATCGGCATTTGTCATTTTACTATGAAATAAAATCAACCAGAAAAAATCGAATGTTAAGATAAAAATAACCTTGCTTCCGTGAAAGGTACTAAAACGGGGTGAAAACCCCGCATTTTCACCTCTGATCCCGAACCATGGGGCGCTTTACCGCCGTACCCATTGAACCATGGGTGACAGAGCAAAACAACTAGCACCGGCAATGAGTTTCCCATACCCGAAACCCAAGGTAAAACTTATCAGCCGCCCAAGACATCAGAGCAAATTTTCAAATTTTGGGTCGAGGAAGCATTGGGGTACCATACCACCAACCTCAAAAGCTATAAATCCAGAACCAGAGCCTTTATCGAAAAACAAAAAGGTATCAGTATTTATTATTTTACTATGAAATAAAACCATCCAGAGAAAAAATTCGAAATTGAAGATAAAAGTAACCTTGCTTCCGTGAAGGGTACTGAAATGGGCAAAAACCCACATTTTAACCCCTGACCCCGGAACTAAACCCCAAATCAAAAAACGCTCGGGAAAGTACATGGTAAATCACTATGCCGGTTCGAATGAGCCCAAGATCATGAAAATCGGTTAAGTCGTTCCCGAGTTATGGGTGATCACACACACACAGCCGGAATTTAAAAGATTTCACCACTGCAACACACAATCTCCACTACGTTCTGAATACAAAATTATGGTTATTTTTACAGAACTGGTCTGTTTGCGTATAAACTAGTGTTTATATTAACATGTACTATAAGTACGCTGCGTACATGTCGGAATTTTTGCTTCGACTAACTGACGCTAAAATCATACAGATTTTACAAGATTCACGTTTTCGCGAACGCAATACTTTCAAGCTTGGTTTTTTGAGTCCACAAGTAGGTAGCACCCTATAATTTTCAAATTTCTCATCAGACACAATTATTTTCTAGCCAGACCCAAGCAGCATCCAGTAAGATTTCGTCGTAAAGTTTGGTTTAAATCACCATGTTAGCAAAATTTTCGACCCAGCGTTCATTTAAAAAAACTGCTTTGAAACACTGCACTATGCACCCAGCAAAATAAAGTCAATATAGCAAGTATGTAAAAGGATTTTTTCAATAGTAGAAATGTATCACAATTTCATCTGACGATCGAAACATTTCCTGGTTTAACTAGTAACACTGGAATTGAAATATCGCACCCTGCAATTATGTTTTACCGCACACTGAAATTAATTGGGAAAACTAACCAGGACCCTTAGAATTGACACCGTGATCCGACATGGTTACACCATTTAGCCCAAGGTTGCCTTCACCGATGTCGTAATGAATTTGCGCCCATAGCTGGTTCTGCTTTGCCGATTCCAGCCCCTCATGTGACGCAGTGGGATTCGTCCTAGCCCGCTTGTGCGCCGGCGGACCAGTTCCGCTGTGAGACATAGCTAGTGGATGTGTTGAATACGTCGTAGTATAAACTGTTGCAGAATCGGAAAATTGGTCGGAGTCACGTCGGTGAATGATTGTGTTGTTCCCTCCTGCTCCATGGCCTGCTAAAGGGTCATCGAAATCAAGCATTTGATCAAGCTTTCTGAATGAAATAAAACTTAGTTATAATAAGATATTTTCATTAATCCCAATACAATAATTTATTATCATTATAGTCTGACATTGTAAAACATAATGCGTAGTCTATAAACCTTGGCATAAAATACAATCCGTATACGACATATCGAGAACTCCTAAACGTACCTTCTGTATCATCCGAAATGAAATAGAAGTTTTTATCTCAACATTTTCTCAGGTTTTCGACATTTTTAGATTAGATAGCTAAGTCAAAAATGTGAAATATTGCGGGAAAGACTGTAAAAGTTATATATAAAATTTCTCTTGAGTGTAAAATTTTCGCTCTTTCAAATAATCTAACTGCTACAATGTCTCCGTGTCAATTCTTTATGAGAATTGATTCAATGTTTGGTGAAATTTCGAGTGACTAGTGATTCATTGCAGTGAGCTACTATTAATACTTATACCCTATACCGATGAAAAAATACATAATTAGTTGTCGCTTACCAGTAAATTGGCAGAAATTTAGCAACATGTAGTTTGCCATTATTACTAAATAAATATGGACCATTTTTGTTGCAATATATATACACCATTTTGATGTTTATCTACAATGTGTCCGAGTTAAAATTCCATATCGGATTAAATTAACTCAATGTTTTGTCAAAGCTCAAATTTCAAGCCGCTGGTGATTGCAAAGCGCTGCGATTACACTTGTACCCTAAATTTTATGTTTTTAGCTGAAAATAGATTTTTGGCTTAGTCAGACTGGACGGTACCGAAAAGCAAAGTTTATCTGTTTTGCTTTCATAGGATAACTATTTACATAACATCTACCGAATAGGGGTTTCGGTCCCACCTTTATTATAGAGGAAGAAGCGAATGACAACCGTACTTTAAACCACCTTGTCTGCTAACTTGTTAATGAATCCACGTATTTGGCATACATTTTAAAAGGGCTACTGCATGCTTATAGAACACTACCCTTTGTAAAAACGTGGCATAAAAATGTTCCAAAATATTTATAGTGTTTGACATTAGTTGTACATAGTAAAATTCCACCTTCCCGCTGTAATTTCAACATGTGAGTATGGACAATATAAAAATTAAGCGACGCTGCTATAAAATCCAGCGGTCTCAGCGTACCATGTATTTATGCCGTCTGTAACCAATAAGATAAAGGCGGAGAACCTTGTTAAAATGTACATTTCACGATTTGTCAAATCCGTTAGTTTGATAACTTTTATGTTAGTGTTAACCAAACCAACCGATGTAATTTGGCAGGAAAAATCGGTAGATAAGGCAGACTTATTAATAATTACCGTCACATGTGCCATAAAAACATTCATGGAGGTTTAGATTAATGTCTTCTGAACCAATTATGCGCGCCATATCAGTCTGTTGTTAGCTAACAAGGATGATTCTTAGACGAGCAAAAACATCCTAACGCATTTACCTATGAGCAAACCTTTTTAAGAAACTAATACAGGTGACTAAATTATGTTCAAAGAAGGTAGTAAAACTTCGTCACGAGCCGAACATACGCATAATCAGACGAATTATTATTGTATAAATTAGTGAAAAATTTAAATTGATTTTTTAAATGCTGAACTTACTTTCCCATTTCACCAGTCCGTTCTGGCAATGGTGGCGCACCTTTCGCTGGAAGCAGTGAAGAACCATAAATAGAACCGTAAATCGGATCTTCAGTCAGCATTGTCTGCCCTTTGCTCGAACCATGGGAGCCCGATCCTGGCCATCCGTCTGGAGTCCAAAGTGGTGCACGTATTTTCCTCTTTCGTACAAGAACAAGTACAACAAGAAATATAAGTGCAGTGGCTGCAATTATAGATAGTACGATAATTGGGGTCTGCCCAGAACGATCGGTTACAGTTTGCTCGTCATCATTCTCATCACGTGCCTGAATCGAATACATAGGCATTCGCAGGGTTTCACCGGTTAAGATGTTCTTCGTTTCGCTGGCGCTCAAGAAATCGGCTACCTAAAACCAGTCCAATGGGATAATTTCATAGTATTACGAGATCACATATGCTCTGTGCGACACCAATTAAACAACAAAATTCGCCAGAAAATGTTATTTTTCTATCTAGAAAATGTGGATATCAAACTTCTATTTAATATTTAAAATCCATCTTATAAGTTCCCTAAGGGTAACCCAAGCAACATGGATGTTTGTGCCCGAATGACAACTTACCGTGGAGAAGCGTAAACTTATGTGCTCTTTTATCAGGGTGTTCACTATAACACGCTGCTGTCTTCAATAAACAAAAACGTAGTTGTACAAAATAACATAACAAATAGGCATAATACCCTAAGCGATTCAGCCAAAAAAGCATACTAAAACATTGCGCTGCTAAGATCGTTATAAAAATAGTTTCTGCATTAACTTTTCTGTCAATATTTTTGATCGACATTTCAAAACAACTAAACTACAACACCAAAACAAAACATTGCACAGAAAACACAGTTACCTCTGACACTTTTGTGAGACAGTCACTTCGGCGCTCTTGCACGCAAGGTCCAGTGTCGACTTCCAAATAAACCGACGATCCAGTGAGAACAGCGTCGGGACGTAATTTTCTCACTACATCTCGACCTGCTAAAGGTTCTATGCCCACTGACGAGTCCCATGGATAAACCATCGGCTTGCCACTTTCTGGTTCCCGTTTAATTTTGATACTGACATGAAGAGCCTGAAACAATTCTCGTAAAACGAAACAGTGTGAATTGTGTGTCTCGCAACGTAGATAGGCACAACAGGATCCGTTTATTCTCAGAAAGTTGTCCTGTCCACGGCGTGGATTTGTAAATGGGGTTCTCCACGATGGTCAGGCCAGGATAGCATTACTCACAAATAAACAATTCTGTTAGCAATACACGAGCGAAAACTAGAAGCAAAATAGAGTCAACTAGTTTAACAATGTTATTCGCTAGCTCTGGAACAGTAAACATAATAGCGACTTTCATTTAAACTAGTATCTCGCAAAGACAACGCGTGAATTAATAAAACGTTCAACGCTAAGCGTATGAGGTAAGAAAAGAACCGTATTATCCCGCAACGCACTGCGTCAGTATACAGAGGGGAACGCCTCTGATCCTGGCTTCTGCATTCGCTGATAATTTTGCCAGTGGGTGGCTTGAACTGGGATCGAAATTTAAAAATTTTCAGCAAAAACGTTATAACTGTTAATAAATAGGCTCAAAAATCGGCGCCAAAAACGTCGTTATTTTTGTAAAAAATTTTATATATTTTTAAGTTATTTGGGAGATGTTTTGCCGAGGAAGCCAGTGAAAACCGCATTGATAGTGCCAAAAACACCCATAAACCTTGGAGCACCGCTTAAAAGTATGTCGGAGTCAAATTGGTTAGCGGACAACAATAACAATTCCGTTAAAGCAACTGAAATATCCATATGGACGATTAAACGCTGCTTCAATAATAACCTATATGATCAAACATAAGGAAGCCTGGCTATATTCAGAAGAGGTTGGTCACACCTAAACACGTTGAAATACCTGAAACTGAGATCTTTTAATCATGAAGAATATTACAACATAACAGGCTTTCCCGAAAATTTGCCATGGGGCATGAACCGCCATGTTGTGAGACTTTCGCCATGTCCGCCGCCCCACTTGGCCGAAACTCCCATGTTTAAATAAATCCAATATTTTTTGGCCATAAATTTATTTATTCTGTAAAAAAAATTTTTTTAGAAAGATTTATTACCACTATATCTAATGCTAAAACGGTGTGCTAAAGCATGACAATCCATGTGCGTCAGTAAGACTACATGAAAATATTTAACATTTGTAAGCAAAATATATTCCCCCACTTTGACATTTCCCTAGAGAATAAACTTGGGGGGCTCCGAAGTAACTACGATGACTATAAACGTTAAAACTGATGATAAATAGCCTCGGAAGCGATCCAAAACAGTCTCTATTAAGGTTAAAATCAAGTATTTAACCACTGAAACTAGCCAATTTTAACTTCAGAAAGGATTTTTTGTTAAAAAAATTGACAAGTTTTTTATGTCAAACCTAAAAATTTGGTCAGGTGAAGCCAAAATTTGGTCAGGTGAAGCCAAAATTTGGTCAGGTGAAGCCAAAATTTGGTCAGGTGAAGCCAAAATTTGGTCAGGTGAAGCCAAAATTTGGTCAGGGAGAGCCAAAATTTGGTCAGGGAGAGCCAAAATTTGGTCAGGGAGAGCCAAAATTTGGTCAGGGAGAGCCAAAATTTGGTCAGGGAGAGCCAAAATTTGGTCAGTGAGAGCCAAAATTTGGTCAGGGAGAGCCAAAATTTGGTCAGGGAGAGCCAAAATTTGGTCAGGGAGAGCCAAAATTTGGTCAGGGAGAGCCAAAATTTGGTCAGGGAGAGCCAAAATTTGGTCAGGGAGAGCCAAAATTTGGTCAGGGAGAGCCAAAATTTGGTCAGGGAGAGCCAAAATTTGGTCAGGGAGAGCCAAAATTTGGTCAGGGAGAGCCAAAATTTGGTCAGGGAGAGCCAAAATTTGGTCAGGGAGAGCCAAAATTTGGTCAGGGAGAGCCAAAATTTGGTCAGTGAGAGCCAAAATTTGGTAAGGGAGAGCCAAAATTTGGTAAGGGAGAGCCAAAATTTGGTAAGGGAGAGCCAAAATTTGGTCAGGGAGAGCCAAAATTTGGTAAGGGAGAGCCAAAATTTGGTCAGGGAGAGCCAAAATTTGGTCAGGGAGAGCCAAAATTTGGTAAGGGAGAGCCAAAATTTGGTAAGGGAGAGCCAAAATTTGGCAAGTGACAGCCAAAATTTGGCAAGTGACAGCCAAAATTTGGTCAGGGAGAGCCAAAATTTGGCAACTGACAGCCTAAATTTGGCCAGGGGGTCCTAACTGAGGGCTCCAGTATTTGTGCCAGGGTACTCCTCAAATTAAGAGAAGCCAGTATAAAGCAATCACGACCGTAGTTAGCGCACGGGAAAACCTACGTATGTGGACCATTCTAAACACACTGAAAGCAATATAAACAAACAGCTTACAAGAGACCTTACTTAAAGAGCACATCACTGTCACACTTCCAGTCGAACAAAATATTTGGTTGAAATCCTCATACCCGAAGAGGAGAAGCTATGAGTTAGACCGGCGTGCAAAAAGCAATAACTTCCAACCAATATTTTCACGAATTTTTGACCTACATCAGCACCCCCAGTAGAAGCTCAGCTCACTCTATTTCCATTAAAACAATTTATTATGGAACGACTGTATTTGCCTTTCATAATCTGAAATTACGTGTCTACTTTACCTTACTAGCTTCCATCAAAAACAGAGCGCTACGGTTTAGAAAATCCTGCGGTTCAGCCAGAAACACAACGATCAATGATCCGTCCAGGATCGTTGGCTGTCGTAATGTCGCGTCAACGCAGTCGCCACCGTCAAAACCACACGCGGCGTCGTTGCAGCCTGAGTCGCAGTGCCCATTTCCAAACTGACTAGCACAATACTTTACGTATCTGAAAAAATCCAATTACTTCATTTTTAAAAGCTCAACAAATACGTAATTCGTTTAATACTACGTCATCGACCAGACTACTGCATCCAACAAATGTAGAATCGGTTAAACCGACCTTGCTTTGGCCTAAAAATGTTAGTCCAAACGCTTCAAGAAAATGGTCGGGCAACTTTTACAGCATGTTGAGATGCACCTTTTGTATTAACACGTAAACGTGGGTGACGGAGGCATTGTGGTTAACAACGGCGTGAATAGTGCATACAGCTTGTGGAATTTCTAACATTTTTGGTAACAATAATAAGAGGAAGACATGAAAACGTCTAGTTATTTATACAGTAGAATGACAATACATCTATCAAGTTGTACCCATCAATGAAATTTAGTCCAAATCGGCCGAGTCATTCAAAAGTTATAACACACTTAATAATTTTTCACTCATTTTTAAGAGACTGCTTAATTTTAAGAGAATTTATAAAGATAAGTAGATCACTCGTATACAGTCTTTTAGAAAACGTGAAGGTACATGTTATGTCAAAAAATGACCGAGATAGCACGAACGGTTGTCGAGATATGATGAACTTAGGTTTCCCTAAGTCAATTTTAAGAGAATTTGCTTAATTTTTAAGGAAAGAGATGAAATCCGTCAATCAGCTATATACAGCTGTTTAGAAAACGTGAAAATACATTTTATGTAAAAAAATCGCCGAAATAGCACGAACGGTTGTCGAGATGCGGTGAAAAAACTGAAAAAATGGCAAAAATCTCTAAGTTTGAGCAACATTTGCTTAATTTTGAGTACAAAGCAATTTTCGTAGAAAAAAGTGCTCAATGAAAGGGCACTCCGCAAGAGAATATGCAACACGAAGAAAAAAATTTCTAAAATCGGCCCAGGCGTTCAACCTGCAGACCTGTCTGTGACAAACAAAAAAAAAGTCACAGAGAAAATTGAAATTTTGCGTCTAGTATATTGATATATAAAAAGTTAAATGTACGCCTCCGGCTGCGACTCACCACCTTCGGTGGCTCGTCTTGCCTCCGTCAACTAGTAACACGTAAACGTGGGTGACGGAGGCATGGTGGTTAACAACGGCGTGAATAGTGCATACAGCTTGTGGAATTTCTAACATTTTTGGTAACAATAATAAGAGGAAGACATGAAAACGTCTAGTTATTTATACAGTAGAATGACAATACATCTATCAAGTTGTACCCATCAATGAAATTTAGTCCAAATCGGCCGAGTCATTCAAAAGTTATAACACACTTAATAATTTTTCACTCATTTTTAAGAGAATTTATAAAGGTAAGTAGATCACTCGTATACAGTCTTTTAGAAAACGTGAAGGTACATGTTATGTCAAAAAATGACCGAGATAGCACGAACGGTTGTCGAGATATGATGAACTTAGGTTTCCCTAAGTCAATTTTAGAGAATTTGCTTAATTTTTAAGGAAAGAGATGAAATACGTCAATCAGCTATATACAGCTGTTTAGAAAACGTGAAAATACATTTTATGTAAAAAAATCGCCGAAATAGCACGAACAGTTGTCGAGATGCGGTGAAAAAGCTGAAAAAATGGCAAAAATCCCTAAGATTGAGCAACATTTGCTTAATTTTGAGTACAAAGCAATTTTCGTAGAAAAAAGTGCTCAATGAAAGGGCACTCCGCAAGAGAATATGCAACACGAAGAAAAAAAAATTTCTAAAATCGGCCCAGGCGTTCAACCTGCAGACCTGTCTGTGACAAACAAAAAAAAGTCACAGAGAAAATTGAAATTTTGCGTCTAGTATATTGATATATAAAAAGTTAAATGTACGCCTCCGGCTGCGACTCACCACCTTCGGTGGCTCGTCTTGCCTCCGTCAAAAAGTTAAATGTACGCCTCCGGCTGCGACTCACCACCTTCGGTGGCTCGTCTTGCCTCCGTCAATTACCAATTCCATGTCTTAGACGAATTAGTTTCACATCAGCATTAATATTACTGCCATCCGCAGCATAAAATAACAGTACCCGACGACTTTGAGCCACAACCTTAGCTAGAGAAAAGCCGTGCACCCCCGGTAATTAGGGGCCTATAACTGCAATATATCGCGTTTCCATGATTTCCTATATGTATGCCGTAGTTTGTATATATAGTACTTGGATTCTGAAAATACGATTTTACCAGTCTTCGTTTCAGGAATTTTTCGAGATAGTGCTAATTTTAGCTACATTCACACGTTTCACTTTTACGTAGCTGGGCTCGGCTACAGAAACATTATCTACCTTATATGACCATGATAGTTTCAGTAAACAGCCAAAATCGTAAGGATAAATACCAGTTTAATTGTTAACCATTATCTTAACACAGAAAACACTAAATTACAATAACGTGATTCAAAAGAAAAACTCCCAAAAAAGCTTGATAAATTTAAAAATCTATTTATAGATAAAAATAGATACAGCAGTGCGACCTAGGATAGCACACACCTTTTTTCATTCTAGAATAAAAAATACATCACAATCACTATCCGACTAATTTCACAGACGTGTTCCGCAAACTCACTTGCAAATTCCAACCGGAGTACAATCGTATGAGTCAAAAAAACAATCGGGCCGATTGCATTCGGGATTACATCGATCATCACCGTAAACAGACTCGCAGTAGTACGGAAACGGACATCGTGACCATGGACGCCGTCCGCCAGCGCAATCGCCGCCATCGAAATTACACGCCAAAAAATTGCACTCTTCCTGCAAAAACATTACAATAATTAATAAAACTGTGCCTATGACTTTACATTCTTAAAAATAAACCTAATAAAAAATGGTGCAGCCATAAGTCTGAATTAACCGCTACTCTGTAACGACTAAACTTCCAGACCGTTTGGTCAACGGTGAACCTGTACGGCACCTTTCCTAAAAGTGACCTCTTCACGTGTTCAACTCTGAATCGGAGGTTTTTAATAGAAAACAATATTGTCTAGTATAGACTACAATAGAAATTTGCTAAAAATGACCACTTCTGTATGCTAAAAATCAAATCGAAATAAATTGCAGATAAAACTGCCCGGTCAACAGAGACTAGGCGCAGCACAAATAGTCGTAGGAATCAAGTCAATGTCGACGGCCCGTCTTAATTAATAATATGAAAACTTCTCGTTTTTTGGGCCACCAGACGTAGCTTCCATTTTCAAACTACGTATCCTGGAAACGATGCAGACGCTTCACGCTGCAGGTATACACACTGAGGGGATTTCTGTGTAATATTAGTATTTCCAATACTAGTTGGTGGAAAGCAAGGGAATAAATGTTACTCGCAACCACAATAAAAATCTGTTGTACCTGTCCTGATCTATGTCCACCCTTTTCTCTAGTTTCGGAAACGCCATTTTCACCAATAAACATTTTTCTACCTCCAATTTTGAATGGGATCAAATTTTCATCTTTTACAAAAGTTGTGGCCGCCTCAAGTTTTTTTGGATAGGGTTAAAGTAAACAGAAAGATATTCAATGCAGATATTGAAATGTAACTGCAATGCAGTCCCTATCGTTGTCTCACTGTGGCAAAACCTGACACTCAGAGGCTGGCTAGTTTGTTTAGTTCGCTATTTGGATACATAAATGCTATTCAACCAATTAATCCATTGCCCGTGGCCTGCCGTACAACTAAATAGCAATCCGCTGTAGCTAATTGGCCACTGTCAATCATCCTTTGGTGTTTTAGGGTAACACTCATAACTCAACTTCGGCTGGGAGGATTGATTCGCGCAATAGCTCATTTGAAAGTTTTAAAGATCTTTGTGCCATAACACCGCTTCCACATCTTTCTTTCGAAAAAGTGGGTCAAATGGGCGCGGTTCGGGTCCCAAAAATTCACGTTACCTATTATGACTCGACAACCGGAGTACCTATCTCAGTGAATTTAGCTAATTTTGTACAGCAAGTTAGCCTATGTATCTATAAGACTGTATGTACGTATATACTGCTTTGATACGCGGTTCTCTTAAGGTGTAGGATTTTGGTCACAACAGGTTACACCATTAGCCCATGAAACCATAATACACGAAAATGGTAATTATCTCCACTATCACAAGAGGAATGTGAGCGTTTTTGGTCCCATTTTGTACAGAGAGGAAATCCTCTAAGTTGGTTGCTATGATTGCTTTAAACAAATGGTTGCTGCTATTGTCATTATTTACGCTGTAGGGTTGGGTCAAAAAGTATTTCGACAGGCCCACGGAACCGAAAATGTTAATATCAGTTAGCCTAAGTATCTATAAGACTGTATATACTGCTTTGATACGCGGTTCTCTTAAGGTGTAGGATTTTGGCCACAACAGGTTACACCATTAGCCCATGAAACCCATAATACACGAAAATGGTAATTATCTCCACTATCACAGGAGGAATGTGGGCGCTTTTGGTCTCATTTTGTACAGAAAGAAAATCCTCTAAGTTGGTTGCTATGGTTGCTTTAAACAAATGGTTGCTGCTATTGTCATTATTTACGCTGTAGGGCTGGGTCAAAAAGTATTTCGACAGGCCCACGGAACCAAAAATAACCGAAAATGTAATATCAGTTAGCCTAAGTATCTATAAGGCTGTATATACTGCTTTGATACGCGGTTCTCTTAATGTGTAGGATTTTGGCCACAACTAATTACTACATTAGCCCATGAAACCCATAATACACGAAAATGGTAATTATTTTCACAATCACAGAAAGAATGTGGGCGTTTTTGGTCTCATTTTGTACAGAAAGAAAATCCTCTAAGTTGGTTGCTATGGTTGTTTTAAACAAATGGTTGCTGCTATTGTCATTTATGCTGTAGGGTTGGGTCAAAAAGTATTTCGACAGGCCCACGGAACCAAAATAACCGAAAATATTAAATCTCCACAACCGATCATGTTATATACTTTTTTGGTTTCATTCTGTAGAGCATTATTTATTCTTTATGTAGCTACTGCGCCGCCAATTTTTATTGAAAAATTCGAGATTTGGGAAATGTTGCCAAACGTTGAAGTCAAACATTCGAGACTTGGTTAAGTTCGCCTGATCATCCTGAAGAGACGGGTTGCTTTGGTTTATTGCTAATTAGAACGCGTTACAAGAATCGCATGTGCTGCGCTCGCAGAAAAAGGTTAGTCTTTGATTATCATTATGTATGAACATAAGGAACGACTGGGTCTGTAAAGTGTGAGGTCACGCTCGCTCGTTTCACCTCGTTGCGAGTTACTAGTTATTTACGCTGCAGGGTTGGGCCAACAAGCATTTATCAATGGTCCCACGGGACCGAAATACACGAAAATGGTGTAATGTCTCTGTAACCGCTCCAGCTGAATGGGTGTTTTTTGTCTCATTTTAGAGTAATTTTACAGAGCAATTGGCATATTTTGTAATTTAATGCGTATAGTTGTGCACATCTTTCCGAATCACATCAGAATTCACCATCTTGGCGATAAGACAAGCTTCTAGTTTAACACAAACCTGTAAAAAACATTGACATTGCTGCTAACAGTCAGAGGTTTCTGGTTGTAATCTTAGTAAGGCACAAACATAAATGTGTGCCATGGAGAAAAAGATTAAAAAGTACTAAATGAAGAAATAGTCCAGCTTCTTCTAAATTAACGATAAACCGGCACACCATCCGGCTGCGTCACAGTTTTTATCAAAACACAAGCGAGTCCGAAGGCAGGTGTTCATAAAACACACAAGTACTAGTTATAACGTGCAGAACGGAGGATGTTTTGCCTTTAAGCACAGATTTCGCACCACATTTCAGACTAAAGAGATGTTGGCTATTGGGTATGTCACTTCCGTTACATCTCAAATGCAGCATGACAGTGGACATTTCGAATACCAATATCGATATTTATATCAAACAAATGTATAGTGGCGTTCACTACTCTTGTTGTTACTCAAAAACAAACACTAGTATATTATAAAAATGAGATTTTTGACGCTCCATGTTATTATTCTTTTCTACTTTCTCCCTGCACAAATTCGGATTTCTGAACAATCATCTATACTCGAACTATTATTTTTTTAAATTAGTAACAATTCCGTAAATAAAAAATTACAAACTCTATCTTTACGCTATCCATGTTTGCTGACAAGGAACTCACCGTGTGTTATCTCAATTTCACGTTCAGTGTCAACTATGAATCTATTAACGTAACGTTGCTAGATTTTTATACAAGACAAATTAAATTATGTCCGCACGTTTTTCAAATGTCTGGTTTCGCTGATTATATGTTGCAATCTGTTTAAATTGTCTGATGAAGGAATATCGATTATTTTCTGCAATTATAGAAAAATTCCTGGATAAATCTAATTACATGTGAAGCTAAAGTAGTCATTTGGTTTAGGATAGCAGAAAATGTCGATAGATCTGAAATACGAACCCACAGCCATAGGTTTTACGAACTGCACTCTAACCACTGAGCTACACAGCTTACATTTTCTGTAATCCTAAACTAAGGTGATACAAAGCGATTACAGCGCTAAACCCGAAGCATGTCATCGCGCTCGAAAGGCGCTTAGCACTACGCGAAAAATGTCATGAAAACAGGAAACACGTAGCGTCTTGATTACCTTTATCGCGCAACAGCATTTATACATGAAAATCCTAGCGTGAAACGAGATCAATGGCCAGGTGTGGCCTTCGACCAGCTTCACGCTAATTTGCAGCCACTATCCTTTGCCCAGCGCGGGTTGGCTAAATATCGAGACCAGAAAACTAAAGAAAAAAGATCAAAAAGGAAAACACAACATCGCCTTGAATAAACCAGCTTATGAGGTAGGTATTCCACAAAAAAGATAGCGAAATCCATCCAAGAATTCAAAACATATGAACAAATAACTATGCTAAAAATAAATAGAAAAGAAAAGGGGAAAATACCTAGCTTACAAAAGGGGATAGCCTAGCTTACAAATACAGATATATATGAATATTCAACAAACTGGCCTGTCCACAGTGTGGGGGTTGGGGGGGACCCCCACTTCCCAAATCCCTCCATGTTCGTGAGATTTTTCCTCCATGTCCGTCCCCTCCCACCCGGCCGAAACCCCCCATGTTCAACTAATTCCAAAAATTTTTAATGTCTGCAAATTTTTGTTTTTTGCTTGCAAATTGTTTTTTAAACATTAATTACCACTATTTATAATGCTAAAATATCGTTTCTAGCTTAGAAAATACATTCACGGTAGTAAAATGTATGAAAAAAAATGGAAATATTTAGTATTTTTAAGCAAAATTTATCCCCCCACCTTTAATTTTCGCCCGAGAATGAACATGGGGCCCCCGAAGTCTCCACCCACTTTTCGGAGGGCTGTGGACAGGCCAGAACAAATGGGATGACCCAAATCCATCCAAATGTTCAAAACTTATCGCTGAATAATTAAGCTACAAAAATAAATAAAACAAAAACATTATCTTTGGGTAACCCAGAGTAAGAGCTACTCAATAAAAAATGTCGCAAATTAGTTTAAGGGTTCAAAATTTTTTCATCGAATAACCAACCAAAAATTATTAATACATGTAATATTGTTGCGGAAAGTCGCGAGATATTTACCACGAAATACTAACATGCGCATAGCCAGAGCTGTGAAAGAACCCTTAAAAACATGTTTCTGGCAATATGACCTAGAATATGGGGTCATAGCTGTTCGCGTTGAACTAAAGGGCTCACCGTCATTTGCAATCGAAATTCACCCACCAAAATATTATTGAGCAACAGCGACAGACAAAAAGAAATTTTCACGACTGATCCCTCAATGCCCTCAGTGGAATTTCCGCTTCACTTAAGCAACGGGACAAATGTTCGCAATAAGTTATTGGGCTTTTTCAGTCATTTATTTTTACACGTCAGCGTACATGTAAATAACATCAGAATCAAAACGTACATTGCATATACCATCATCAGATTTCTCGTCACAACGGTCTTTTACACACACGGCGCTTTGTTCATCTTCAAGTTCTTGTTCAACGGCAGAATCAACTGTCGGCATTACCACAGAGTCATCATCAGCTACCGTAGTTTCACTCCTGGCTGCGCTACTTAGCTGAGAAGCTCCAACGCCGCCGGTGAACCGTTCGTCGTATATGTCACATCGCTTCCCTTTATATTTCGGCGGACATTGACATACAAAATCTCCTACAATCACAGCGGTTTTCATATTTAACAATTATAATAGTTAAAATTGAATCTTTTTAACTTTATATTAAAATGTATATAAACGTTTTTATACTACGTACAAAACCGGCAATAGTGCAACTTAATTATCTAGCTAATATTTCCACCGACATCATCTCCGGATTAAAATGGCCAAAACAGGGTTTTAAGGGTCCTATGCTACAAGTAACAACGTTTCGCAACCCATATCTAAAGACACAGGTGTCGCATCGAAGAGTATCGTGCAGAATCAACTCATCGAGAACTACAAATTTGCAGACCACGATTTTTAATGGTACCGCTCCATGAACCGTTGTGGGGCTGAATATGGTACGTCGACCGTTTGGCAGAAATAGCGATTTTTCAAATTTCGGCAGGTTATTGCGTCTTTTTACATTGCACTGAGTGCTTATTAGGGTACCAAAGTATCAAACACCTTGAATACCATGGACTGCTATCTCGAGTCCAACTTGACTACACTAGTGAAGCTCTCTTGCGAGCAAGAATTCGAGTGGTGAGAACAATCCCCCGAAGCAGAAATGTGAAAAATATTTGCCACACAATATTCTTGACACTCGCAATGAGCTTGTCGGCCCAGAAAACCCCATATCCGACACTAAAACCAACAATAAACACACATTCAGGGGCTTTTCCCACGACTTGTCGCCAAAAATTTCGAAAACATCATTTTTTATGCCAAGTATGAACCAGAAGTGTAAAAAATATTTGCCCAACAACACTTGTAATGAGTTTATCTGCCCAGGAAACCCCATATAAGACACTAAAAGCAACAAAAAACACACATTTAGGTGCATTTCCCACGCTTTTCACCAAATATGAAATTTGGCGCCAACTATAAGCTTATAGACTCCAGATTGGGAAGTAGTTGAAAAACTTGTTATATATCATTGGAAAGTCAATTTATCATGGTGGTTTCAGAGATTTGCTGTCGACCAACCCGATTTCCAAAATGTATTGCGTTTTCATGTGTTGCGTGCAGCGCATCAACATGGTCAATTATATAGGTTTTTCCGATGCAGAATACAATGATTTTGATATCTAGAGTCCAACGCGCACATTTCATGGGTTTTCAATGGTTTTAGGGGATTTCCAGAATATAATCTGTCTTCAGTTGTATGGCTACGTATTGCATACAGGGCATAAAGAATTGCCTATGTCTGTGAGTAGGCTGCATACGATGGTTCGTTATCCAGAGTCGAGCACGGTATCTCATGCCGTTTCAGACGTCTTCATTGGTTTAGGCCAACGAAACCGATTTCCAGAATACAGTCGGTCTTCAGTAGTATGCATATGGCATCAAAAATAGTCTATATAAAGGTCTTCCGGTATACCGAATACAATGGTTTGGTTATATTTCATGTCTTTTAACACTTTATCAATGGTTTTAGGGGCAATGAACATGATTTTCAGAATATAGTTTTCAGTGGTTTATTGCGCGGAGCTCGGCGAAGCTGAGCGAAGCGTTTTTATTTTCTGTCTGGGAGTAAAAAGGTCGATGCCCGTCCGTTCGTTCGTTCGGTCCAACGGATCTCAAGAACCACTGAACCGATTTTAAAAAACTTTTTTTTGTTTGAAAGCCTATCATGTCAGAGTGTGCACCTGATATTTGGGATTAAAAAATTTTGAGTGGTTAATTAGTAATTAGCTAATTAGTTAAGCTTATGCAGCTAAAATAGAGAATTTTGCAATATTTGTGTTATTTATTGAAATAGAATCGTTTCGATCAAACCATTATAGGTTTTTTGGTCGAAAAATTCAAATATATATAATATTTTTACCAATGATAAAGCCCTATGCAATGTAGTTACAAGAACATAAAATTGAGTACATTCGTAATGCCACAGCCCAAGCTCCGCTCACAAATGTAGTTCCACTACCGACTAGTATAATATGCATTGCGTACAGGACTAAGAACAGTCTATGTATAGGTTTTTCGGTACGCTGCATAAAAAGATTTGGTTAACAAGACACCAGCATAAATACTTGATGCGTTGACAGTTGTTTTCGATGGGTTTAGGGTTGACAGGTTTTAGGTTTTCAATGGGTTCAGGGTTCCAGAGGTTTTAGGGTGGTATATGCATCAACATTACTCTACTACAGATGACTACACAAAAAGATAACTTAAAATGAAACTAAGGTCGCTCCGTTTCACGCTCGCATGCGACATACCAACCTATTGTTATATTCTTCCTAAAATTAAAGAAGCGTAAACTTTTATAGTCAGGAACGTCATAGTCGAGCCTGGTTTGTTTTCAGAAGAACCGTGCTAACCAGAAACGGTCACAAAAAGCCGATACGAATGTTTGCATGAAGAGACGAGCCTAGCATGCTTCTGAAAGAGGCGATGCAAGGCCGAGCTTAAAAATCTGACGTTCCACGACTGTATAATCTACAGTGCGCCAATATTTGTAAACATTTTGATCAACAAGCCATTTTGGCCTTACCCAGTCGATCGGAACACGTCCCACCATTTTCGCACGGCTTTAGCAGACAATCGTTGAATATATCTGTTTGGCATCGAACGCCGGCCGTGCCTTGTGGACAACGACAATGGAATCCTTGCGTGCTCGTAGGATCCGATATACAAGTCCCATCGTGACCACATGGTGTCAACTCACAAACATCTCCGCCGTCTATATTCGATATCTCGCAGCGCTCCCCAAAATAACCCTGAAAAATATAAATCCTACAGCCACGAACTATAATTAACGGAAGCGAGCAACTGCTTCCATGTGCAGCACTTAAAAAAACAATTTTTACGGGTACGTTAAAACCTCAATGCTCCATAAAATAACCATTAAAAACAAGAACCCTACAACCATGAACATAAAAAATATTGGAAACGTGCAACTGCTTCCTTGTGCAGCACTTAAAATCGTCTATGTTGTTGTACCGGGTTCATGTTCCGGCCCACAGGTACTTCTAAGCAATCCATGCACATATTATGCATATCAGGTGGAACAGATTCAATTTGAACATACGTCGCATTTCTCTGAAATGGTAAAACAACAGTTACAATCATCCGACTGGCGGTGGTTTGATAACAGCCGAAGATGAACAAATCCTACAGGGTTAAGATGAAAAATTGTACTGAATACATTTGTCCATATTACGTTACATTAATAGAGCAATTTGTTGAGGTTGAATTTTGTTTTGTCTCGTCTTATTGGAACTTGATTATAGTGTACATATAAACGTATGTTATTCCAAACTGGAGCAAAAAATATAGAAAATAACAATTTTACAAACCATAATTCCGGTTCCGGTATAGATTTTGCCTTTTGCCGGAACCGCAACAGGAATTTCGGTTTCTACATTAAAGAAAGTAACTAACTGCATGAATAAATGTGTTCTCAAAGCCTGAAACCCTCTTCTAGTTTCTATAGACAAAAATTGTGTTTCGTTACCTTCAAACAGCGACACTTAGCGTCGCCGGCAACATTTGAGCAGACACCGCCATTTAGGCACGGTTGAGCACGGCAATAATCAATCGGTTGATCACAAAGACGACCCGTATAGCCTCGAAAACAGGAACATTTGAAGTCGTTTACTAGTTGAATGCAATCCAACGTTCCGCGGGCGTCGCATGGTGCACTGAGACATTCGTTGACATCACCTTCACAGCTAAAACACCGTCAAATAATAAAATAAAATCGCAATAAGACAGATAAATTGACATAATAAACTATGTGTACAAAAACAGTAGATATTAAATTAATTAAGATACTTCTAATGGTTTCCTTAAGTCCAAAAAATAGGTGATCAAAAATATAACTAGCAGTTTGTGTTATAAAAAGACATAGGATTGAAGTACTATGGTCAGTCAGTCTTGCCAAATTTAGCAAAGACAGTGGAATATATATGCATTTAACGCAGCAAAAACCTACGCAGAGCGTTTATTTGTCCGCCACAATTTATGCTAACGCGATCCGCTAACTGTGGTAATACAATATCGCACAATGGGGGAACGAGGCAAAAAGACCGTCTTATACATATTAAAATTGACCCTCGAAATACATTCGTACTAGCATTACTACTAACTCGAAAGCGAGGGTGAAACGAAGCGAGCGTGCTTTCATCAAGTGTTAATTTTGTGAAATCACCTTGTAACAGGCTTTATGTTTGCTGTATATACTACACTAAAACCTCTGTAACAGTGAACCTATTAGTGAACCCAAGCTTACTGTTGCTCTCCAGTTTTTGAGATGCAATATTAAAATCAAAATGTTTAGAGACACCAGATAAAAATATCTAGTCAACTTCAATTTTCTAAGATTGTGGTCACGAAATCATAAAACTTGCGCAACCACATAACTAGGCTGTAATCAGATACGATTACGTATTACATAAAATATTGCAAAAATAGGTCATGCGTCAAAGATGTACAAAGACGAATCTTTGGTAAGTCAAACGCCATTGGACAATCTCAGAAAACAAATATATATGCATATTCATTTTTGGTGTACCCACTTTATCCAAACTTACCGCTGTCCAACGTATCCAGGCTTGCATCGGCACTCGAATCCGTTGACTTTATCCACACACGTTCCACCATGATAGCACGCATCCTCAAAACATTCGTCCTCATCGATTTCGCAAATTTTGCCTTTCGTGCCGTGAGGACACGAGCACACGTAGCGATCGACAAGATCATGGCAAATACCACCATTACGACAAGGATTTGGATCGCATTCGTTGATATCATGTTCGCAAAGTAAACCTATAAATTTACAATAATCAAGTCTTGACGCATAGCAAGAGTACTGCAGGCACTCAAATGAAAGTCGGGCAATTTACGCTTCGATGTGAAATCGTTATAGCTACAGTCAAGGCATATTTGAACGACCACCAAAATTTGCGTGATAATTTGACACAGGACTGTGTGTAACATTTAAACTCAGGTTTTTTATTTCTAGCTTCTCCATACAGGGGCGGCGGGGTCTTCCACCCGCTTTTTGCCCCCCTCCGATCTGGCCCGGCTCCGATTCGACCACTTTGTGAATTTTGAGTTGGGGTGCATCACGGCTGATGCCAACCGATCGCCAAGAGTTTGTGGAGCAGCCAGTATCTATTTGTCTTAGTCTTATATCACTGTGATCAACAAATTGATAATATCCTTAAACGGTTGTTCTTATTACTTTTGTATAAGTATGACTTACAACTATTGTATAAGTATAAAACTTGATATAACAAAATTGTATAAAAAACATTATGACCGTGGCTTTGCTAATCTTACCTTGATAACCAGGCATACAGTCGCACGAAAACCCATCGCGCAAATTATTACACCCAGCGCCGTTCTGGCACGGGTTCGAGGAACATTCGTCTATGTCGATTTCACAATACGATCCTTCGAATCCGGACCGACATCGGCAAATGTGCGAATTACCATGATTTTCACAGTGACCACTATTCGCACACAGTGCTCCAACAGTAACACCTGAAATTTGCTAGCATTATCACCATACTATTACAGCGGTAATCTGTTGCTTATCTAGAAACGACTGCATTTTTGCATCCTTAACGTAAAAACTCCATACTTTTACGCACCGCAACTTGCTGCTCGGGCGAGAAGACAGCGAAAATCAAGCGACCAGTGGTCACTTGTCGCGGAACTTGTACATATTCATGCTCACTACACATCACATGCCACGCAAGAAGTATACTTTTAGTCCAAATATTCGTATATAAAAATCGCTAGAAACAAGCGATAGTAACGAGATCATAATGTTTACTAAATCTTCAGGAAACACGCCACCTTACGCACAAAACTCCAAAATGTACACGAACACAAGTAATTGTGATAAGGCTTACCTCTTCTGCGTGCAGCTTCCGAGCACGGCACCATTTCAACGTCGCATAAACCGCCCGTCCAACCACTTGCACATTCACACGAATAGGCGTTCCCGTTTTGGACACAACGTCCGTTGTTTTTACACGGAACGCCCGCGCACCAGTCCACAAAACGCTGAAAATGCACAAGAATAAAATGTCATGAAAGCCCAAAGCCCATCGCAGTATAGTTAACTTATGATCGAGCAGAGACAAACAAAAACGCTACTGCAACAATGTAACATCACCGAGCAAAAACATGATTGATGTCAACGCCGTTTGTAAAAAGCCAGCAAACTCAGACCAAAAATAAATGAAATTTACCAACAAATTATTGCCAGAACGCAAACGATCAAAGCAAGCCGTTACATTATCATCATGACAGTTATATTTCGCTTACGTCACAATTTGCGCCAGCATATCCGTAGGAACATTGACAGGAGTAATAAGCACCGTGATCGATACACGTGCCTTGATTGTGGCACGGTGAACTTCGACACTGATCCACTTTGCGTTCGCAGTTGCGTCCAAAATAGCCAGCCCGACATTCGCAAGTGTAGTTGTTAACGCCATCGTGGCAGGTCCCGTCGTTCAAGCAAAGGCTGCAAACATAATTTGGAAGCAATAACAGTGCATATTTAAATGCTTAATAATAAAAATGTAGAGCAATCAATCATATAGATACGTATATTAAACTTTAAACGCATCTGCAATGACTATTTATTAGGTCATAAAAACCTGTAGCTACAAAATTATTTTGTAATGGTGGAGTTTAAACATCAGATGAACATGACCTATCATGAATGTTAATAATATTGGAACAAGGTAAGTTGAAAAAAGGTACTAGTAATGCTCTGTGTGTTTTGCCTTACCTACAACAGTAAAAAAAAGATGGAAAACCGTTACGAAAACCAGCAGTATATATTTTGGCGCGGAACACTCATTACTTATAATAAATAATTATTTGTTATGGTTTAAAATTTCGAATTTCAACGCAAGACTCCAACTCATTCTTCAGGAACATACATTGGGTGTCTGTGGTCGAGGCTTACTTAGTCGTGGCATCACACTTCAGCCCTGGCAGCACAGCGTACGGTTGGGCATTGCAAAAACAACATCGGTGGAAGGCAATAGGCAATTAATTTCAACACGCTATTGTCTGCTATAACATAAAGGCCAGAACACTGTAACCAGGCATTCTCGAAAGTGGGGGAGTGGTGGTGAGAGCATTTTTGGTGCCCCTAGCAAAACCGGGAGGCCCGGTTACTGCCCACATGCAAAATTTTTTGCTTCGGTCGGTAAACATATCACAGCTGCCATGAAAACTTGACAAACTAGTAACTCTATCGAGACTGCAGAACGTAGTGAAGCATAGGTACACCTACTCCTTTTGCGTGCACCTCAAATCAGCTCTCCATGGCAATCGTCGATGCTATATATGAAACCGTGGGTCGCAGAGCAAAACCATGACCGGCAATGAGTTTCCCATGCCCGAAAGCCCCCAAGTGAAACTTTTCAGCAGCCCAGGACGTCAGAACAAATTTTCTAATTTTGGGACGAGGAACAATGAGGGTGTCATACCTCAAACCCCATAACTCTAAATCCGGAGGCTTAATAGAAAAACAAAAAAGAGGCATCGGCATTTATCATTTTACTATGAAATTAAACCAACCAAAGAAAAAAATTCGAAAGTTACAATAAAAATAACCTTGCTTCCGTGAAGGGTACTAAAATGGTGTAAATACCCTCATTTTGACATCTGACCCCGAACCAAACCGTCGCTGAGTAAAACTAATACCGGCAATGAGTTTCCCATGCCCAAAATCCCCCAAGTAAAACTTACCAGCCGCCCACGACGTCAGAGCAAATTTTCAAATTTTGGATCGAGGAACCATTTGGGCGCCATACCCCCGTACCTCAAACTCCACAAATCCAGAACCGGAGCCTTAATCGAAAAACAAAAAAGACGCGTCGGCAGTTATCATTTTACTATGAAATAAAACCACCCAGATAAAAAATGATAGTTAAGATAAAAATAACCTTGTTTCCTTGAAGGGTAGCGATAAAATTTCGCGATTTTAACAAAAACGACACACGACGAAGTGTTAATTTTGACAATATTCCATGTAAAAAAATTCAATCAGCAAGCAGTAAGATGCACACATATTAAACAGGAAGCCTGCTTCCGTGCTTGCAGCAGACAATTGCGACAGTTCAGAAAAATGAGTTTGAGGCTACTCAAAAAAAATTGTTCTAATACCAACCCGTAAACATATCTGTGCCACAAAGGCAAGAACCTTACCTTGGAGAACAATCATCGTCGTTAACATGACAGTTGGTGCCCGAAAAACCAGGCCGACAGGAACACGTGTACGAATTGACATAGTCATTGCATTGGGCTCCATTTTGACATGGTCGCGCTGCGCATTCGTCAACATCGATTTCGCAGATACGTCCACCGAATCCTGGCAGGCAACGACAGCTGTACGTCCCAACTTCATCAATGCAAAAACCTCCGTTTATACATGGTGCTTAATGAAATAAATGATAAAAAGTTCGCACTTGTTAAGAAGACTGATAGGTAATATTCTACAAATTACAGCGATTTAAGCGCCATTTACAACGCACAACAACGGTGTTCCGCTGTAAGGGGACCTACCGCTCACATCCGGCCGCGGACTCCTATTGGCCTCCTCCAACCCCCTCCACAAAAAGCTGACCTCTTACATTTATAATTTGAACCCGAGCAATTTTTATCTCCGACCAACGTAAGGTGCAACTGCAGTGAATTCCGGTATTTTTGCCTATCTTAGTCGTATAAGCAATGCAGTAATACTGACGCACACATGTACATAAAATGACACATAGATTTGAATATAATACATAATACATGGTATTAATATATAATATGTATGAATATATAATAATGATATTCCCTTAATCCGAACACAGGGTCAAACCTAACCCCAAGACCACCCTATTGTCGCCGGAAACCCGAAAAAACATACACGTGGGCGCATGACTTAAACATTGAATTACTATCTCACCAAAATAATTCACACTTATCATCAATTCATACCGCTAAATAATTGCACAACAATAACTGCTCAATATTGCACACCGGTCATCTAAGACAAGTACTCAAAAATGAATCGCCAAATATGTGTCGTAGCTTTGACAAGTTGACACATTTATTACTGAAGGGCAACAAAAAAGTTATAATTCCTTTTTGACGCATACCCTCAGCGCATTCGTCGATGTCATTCTCACACCGAATGCCATCGTAACCCGCTTGACACTCGCAGCGAAACGATCCCACTAAATTTACGCAACGTCCGTTGTTTAAACACGGTGAATTCTGACATTCGTCAACATCTTTTTCGCAGTATTTTCCTAAAAAATTCTCAGAAAATATCACATCATCTAAATGGACGCGTAAGAATAAGAAGGCAAATCCAAGAACTCAGACCATTAAAGCTAAGCATGAATTTTATTCAATGAGTTTAAAAAGAAAAAATATGGTAAAAGCGATTGCGTTGGCAAGCAGATACAAGATACCTTGAACAGCAAAATAAAAAAACCTTATTCAAATCGTTAACTTTAGCGACATTGCTTTTAAATATTGGCTATCCAGATAAAAACCATGAATAACTAGTGTAATTTTTAAGTTACCGTTTTGTTTAGTCATTGGTAGCAGGCTGTGTTTGATGTATATACCATCCTACAACCTTTTGAATCTAGAACCCGTTGAAAATTCTAAAGCCTCGTCGACCCTAAAACCACGGAATACAACTGACATCGCATCAAGTATTTTGCTGGTGTTTAGATAGCCAGATGATCGTATTCAGTCTACCGGAAAACATGTAACAGAGAGAGAATTCATGATAAACTGCATGCATTATGTGACAAAACAACTGGAGACAAAATATATTATGGAAATCGGGTTCATTGTTCCTAAACCCATAAAAAGGTATGAAATATGCGCCCTGGAATCTACATAACCAAATCATTGTATTCAGCATTCGGAAATACCTATATAGGCCATTCTTGATGCCACGCACGCAATACATGCCACAAATGAAAACGCACTACATTTTGGAAATCGGGTTGGTGGACAGTAAAACTCTTGAAACCTCATGAAAAGATATAATATAGTTAAGTTGGACTCTAGATAGCAAAACCATCGTATCCAGAGTGCTTGATAACATAATAAGCACTTATTGTATGATAAATCAAGCAATAAACAGCGAAATTCCAAAAATTGTTATTTCTGGAAAAGCGTCGATGAACGATATTCCGGTCCAAAGCGACTCAAGAAGTGATCAGCAAAGTTGTTGTATTGATCTTGATGCGATAATTCTGTGTGATGTTCTCCATTTTTTTCGATAAGAAGCTGTGTCGCGAGACATGTGATTCGAAACATTGGTACCGGTAGGGTCAGATTTGGCAAAGAACTCTTAAAAACCACCTGTTTTTACCATTTTAACCAGGAAGACGAGCCCAGAGATGATAGCATTCAACTAAAGAGCACATCATCATCACTATTGCAATCGAACAAAAAAAATTTGTCGATTTGTCTTTCCGAAAATGAGTTAAGAATGACAGGAAAATTTTCACGATTTTGCCCATAGAGCCCTAAGTGGAAACTCCGGTCGCTCTCAATAGATCCATCCTAACGAATTACAGTACTCCTCAGAAATGAGTGTCAATTTTCGAACAAACTTCGAACATAGACTGAACATATTAAAAAGCGCCCCAAAATTTCGAACAAGCCTCAAACAAAATGCAAACACATTTCGAACAAAATTTTGTAGTTATCGACGAACATCGAACGACCTTCAAACGAATGTCGAACAAACAGCACTCGTTTTTGGCGAATACTGTAGTAATTAAATCAATTAACGGATATCAAACATTTGTATTTTAACGTAGTAAAAGTCAAACATACAGCTTGTCAAGATAATATGAAATTAAACAGTAACCAGGAATATAGTTTCAAACGCAGGGTCATATCCCAATGTAAGGCATTAGAATTACAATTTATACAATGTATGTATCTCTTCAAAGCGATAAAGCGGAGTAATGCTAACAAAATACTTCATCAGCGATACACCGCTTTTCCCTTCCATAAAACTCAAGATGACGAAGTAATTTTTGTGGTTCAAACAAGGGATTATTAAAACAAAACAGTAAATTACTTACTCAAAGAGCTTCCAGTTACTTGTTAACACAAAAATAAACGTAACATAGCGTTGTAGAAGCCAATGACTAAGTCTAGTAATAATGAACTATAAAATAAAAAGTGCATGTGAATACAACTTAATTCAAACTGTCAGTTCTGCCCGCATATGGTTGGTCATACTACTTGCCAGCTTAAGAAAAGTTTTGTACCTGTAAATCCATTGCGACATCGGCATAGATACTGTCGTCGTCCAAAATCGGGCACACAAGTTGCGCCATTCTCACACTTATTCGATGCTCCTTCACACGGATCGAGCTTAGTTTCACAGTTTCGGCCGGCAAACCCGGGCCGACAGTGGCACTCATAGCCGTGAATTGCGTCGATACACGTGCCGTTATTTGTGCACGGTAGTGTCGAACAATCGTCGATATTGACCTCACAGTGTGACCCTGTGGTTAAAAGTAGCAAAAGTATAATATTTGTATATAGTATTTTTGTCCGCAACGCCATGACTGATAACTTTGTAGACAAAGAAATTGTGAGTATAGGAATTCAGAAGTAAAAAAATCAGAATGCCAAGGTATGCCTGTGAAATAATAACATTGCAATATCAGTCGAACTAAATAATGGCTACTGCATTACCAGCGACTACATACACTAACAGTAGCAAAAGTATAATAGTATTTTTGTCCGCTATGGCAACGCGATGACTGATAACTTTGTAGACAAAGAAATTGTGAGTATAGGAATTCAGAAGTAAAAAAATCAGAATGCCAAGGTATGCCTGTGAAATAATAACATTGCACTATCAGTCGAACTAAATAATGACTACTGCATTACCAGCGACTACATACACAAACCGTAGCAAAAGTATAAAAGTATTTTTGTCCGCTATGGCAACGCGATGACTGATAACTTTGTAGACAAAGAAATTGTGAGTATAGGAATTCAGAAGTAAAAAAATCTGAATGCCAAGGTATGCCCGTGAAATAATAACATTGCAATATCAGTCGAACTAAATAATGGCTACTGCATTACCAGCGACTACATACACTGTCTCATCCAAGCTGACAATGCATTTTAGATGGCTTGCGGAAATAATTATGAAATGAAACGTTTACATTAGCATTATGCCTGTGCACCACAAAGTTTTCTAATAACATTATGAAGCAGGAAAACAGCTGATGCACGTCAATCGTTTCAAGATGAAACATCATCTAGTAAAGAATAATTCACATCTCTTAATTTCTGACTTCTCCAAGCAAAATTGTACCTGGACGATTGATATAGGAGTAACCCAAGTTCGAAATGGGGAGAGGACCGAAAAACCTGGGTGTCGATTACCCAAGTGCAATTGCAGGTGAGGCATATTTTGTAATGTCACAAAACGTGAAAAATGTGCAATTAACTATTGATTGTAATGTGAATAAATATTGAAGGGGAAATTTTAGCGTTTTTAGTCCCGCAAGCAAAATTTTGGGGATTTTTAACCAAAATTGGTACTAATTCGCACATTTTAGTCCATCACAGAAAAACTTGGTAATTTATAGTTTGTCAGAAAAGTATCTGGGGAATGATCTGGGCGAGTCCAAAATTTACCTGAGGGAAATTAGAAATACCTTGGGGGCTACCCCTACTTGGAGAAGCAATAAGTAAATTTGCAGATGCAACAAAATATGACATTACATTTAAAATAACGAAATCATGCATGGTCTTTCGTACAGTACCGTCCCAAAAAGGGCATACCAGTAACAGGTACGTTCTAATGAATCACTCCATGGTTTTAAGTGACCTCAAAAACCTTTATACTGACAATATAATGCTAAATAACGATTATCGTAAAATATACTGATTATAGTAGCCATTGCGCGAGTTTTGCTAATTCAAGATTTTTGTAAGTTAATGATTTTCGGTGATTTGACAGCAGAATTATTATTGAAACGTTAAGCGAAAACGGTAATAATTGTGCAAACTGTTTACTTACTAAGTTAGTTGCGTGTTGAATGTAGTATATTTTGCTCCAGTGTTTTAATTTCTATACATAGAGATATGGGTACAAAATGGTGTGTACCAACGAAAGAGTTAAAACTCTTTCGTTGGTACACACCATTTTGTGCCCATATCTCCTTGTCCGCGAGACAGACAAAAAGTGTTTGTTTACAAAGTTGTACGTCTTATCCACGAGGCCTGCCTTTTCACATCATATAACTAAAAATGCCTTTCCGTGCGTCACAAAAAATGAGGGGATATCCTATCCTCGTTAGGGGGACCTATCATACCCAATGGGTGGATTGCATAGATGAAACCTATATGGGCCATGTGCCAGACTATAAGCTACTACACTACCATATGCAAAAGACCGAATGGCTATATCTACAGTTCATATATTTAGAAAAAAGCTAGCCGGACACGGACAAATGAACGGACAGATAAAATTTATTAGTGCGCAATTTAAATGCTTTCTCGCTTCGCTCACTGCGCAAATATACGTAACGTTGAAATTTACAAACAATAGACATTTATATCGATGATAAAATATAATTACATTTTACATTTATAATTTACATACATTAAAATGATAGTAACTCGAGAGTAGGGGAGACGGAGGGACTGTGGTTAGGCTGGGATTAATAAAATGTGTCGACAGTACAAACACAAATACCTGGTTCTCCTTCAAAATACCACAAAAATATTAACACAAACAATATTTAAGGGTCTCGTTACGACATATTAAACCCATCACACTGTAGATCCAATTCCTCCAATGACGATAAGCGGTAATTTTTAAAATTTCAATATATATACCTTAAATAATAATTTATATAAAAGCGGCCATTTTATGCCCCTAGAGCTCACTATATTATATTACATAGAAAAATATTAAGCAATTGTAATTCTTTTTAGCGCATTCAATGTCTTTATAGACTTATATATATTAGCTTTCTACACTTTAAACAAACTTGCTCTGTTTAGTTGTATATTACGTAAGATCTGCCCGATTAATATCCTAGCATCATCGCTGCCGTACTATATAAAAAGGTTGTAACTCCATGACACACGATTTTGAAAAAAGGAGCGTTAAAGTTTTACATGGTTTACTAAGTTCGCTGAGCACGGAAAAACTTAAAAATTGGTGTAATAGTAGACACAGACCTTCTGTGTTTTGTGTCAAAAAATTGGGAAAATGGCTCTACAGGGTTTCTAAATGTTTCCAGTTTGGTAAAGATGCATGTAGTTACGCCACTTTCATTGATTTAATAACCGGTGAATCATACAACAACAAAAGGACGTATATCCAACATATTTACATGCAAAAATTACACTGACAACGCAACAGTGACGTAACTACAATCAAAATAGAGTTTCGTCTTTTTTCCATAGAATTCCTAATCAGGATGCTCATGCTTCATTAAAATCTGAGGACGTAACTCCACAAATAGCTCTTAACAGAAAATTGATATGACAAACAAATACCGATAATAATATGTCCGAAGGGGCGGTATCTAGATTAGCTGTGCACGGGAATTACAAGATCTTCACTTTTCATGGATTTTGTGAAATACGATTCTCCGCGACGCAAATCTGGCATATGATTAATCTCATAACCAACGTTGAGTCCGCCATGTTCCTGAAAGTTCTTCCACATTGGGGTTATCGCCAAGTCGGAGGGCAAGTAAAGCCGCTTCGGAGCATGATCGCGACGATAATGACTGACCGACGGGTTGAAACTTTGTATAGTTGCTCGATTGGATGTGTATTCATCTTCGTGCCTTTCCCAGCCGATCGCCCGATGGAGAATGGGCTGGCATTTTAAGGGAATAAAACACTACCTTGTCATGTCTTGTTCCCATGGTCGAAAGAAAAATTTTTTTGCAAACTGTAACCAAGTCACCATTTTCCTGTTTTAGGCTCCAAGTCATCGAAAACTGTCGGCGTTACGGCTTACCCTCCTCTGTTCTACCACATGCCCAATCAGCGTCCCTTCCGGCACCAACCTCAGCTGAGCTGTCGTTTCTGCGTTCGCGTTCCTTACATTTCCGCTTTACTAAATCACGCAGTAGCATATGCCACTGATCTATTGTTGCATCCCATTATCTCCGGTAATTTCTGGTCCGATTTTCTTCTGATAATAATGTGTGGCACTTGAAGCGCTTGCAGCATGGGGTTTCTTGTTGCAGTTCATTGTTGAATTGCTCCAGTAGCCGAACCGGATGATTCTTGTGCAACACAATTTGTTGAAGGCCTAACAACAGTGTCAGGGGTCATTGGTGGCGGTGGTTGTAACTCTGTCAAATTATACAGCTCTTCTAACTGCAGCGAGTTATTCGTCAATGTAGACGGAGTTTCATAACTTGAAAACTGTGGTTTGCAAAGAATGGATCGCCATCATCACAACACGATGGTTCGTAGGCGGCATAGGCTAACAAATGCGCGGACTGAAGACCAGAAGTTGTAATTGACGGATGCAGTGCATATACTGGGATATCTAGCTGTTCACTATCCGGGACGTTGAAGTCCATAAGCTGCAGTTGACGGATATTGTGCCTCGTAAGATGTAGTTGACGAATGCTGAAGTCGTAAGTTTTAACTGACTTAGATTGATTTCCGTAAGCTACAGTTGACGGATAGTGAGCCTCGTAAGGCGTACCTGACGGATACTGAAGTCCGTAAGTTATAACTGACGGATGTTGCGTTCCGTTAGCTGCAGTTGACGGATAGTGAACCGCGTGAGGTGTAGCTGGCGGATGCTGAGGTACATAAGCCGCAAATGAAGGAGGTGAAACCGAATGCGCGTATGGTGCGAACGCTGCTGCAAACTGAGCGACAGAAGTGTCGGCCGATTAAGGTGGTATTGATGGTATACATGTTGCGAACAGTGCTGAAACATGAGGCGGATGAAACGTTCGGAATGGTGGCGGCAGCGGATTAGCAACATGCTGTAGTTCGCGTGTAACACTGCCACTGCCGTATGACATTTGTGGGTCAAATAATGTGTCAATTATAACGTCATTCCGTTTTGAATTGGCATGTAACGGAACCGACGAAATGCAATTATCGATGATACAATTCATGGTATCGACAACGTCGAGTGCTGACGTGATACATTCCGGTAGGCGACATCGGTGTTGAGCGAAAGTGTCGATTACTCTTGCAATTTTCCATTCGTAACAGTCGACAACGAAAGCGTGAAGATTTCGTTGCAGCTGACGTTTGGTTGGTGACGACAATTTTGGTGGTATAAGAAACTGTGGGATATCGTTGCTGAAGGCAGTAATATCCGTTAGCCTGACGTCGCTATACCGACCGTCGCCGAAGTAGTAGACAGATGTTGCCTCAGGATTATGCCACGAAACATCATGGTGATTGGAGACGATTGCCGACCATAAAACCTTCTTCTGTTGAATCCATACACGATTTCGAACATTATTTAATTATTGCTAAATAAGCTTTTAGTTTCAACGAACATGAACCATCTAAGGAGTCCATTGTTTAGAAATAGCGGCGAAACCATGGTCCGAAACGCACGGCGGCCTTATGCATTGGAAATGTTTAATGGTATTAATCCATATTTGGTTCATGCTCTCCTAAATAACTAAAAGCTTATTAATAATAATTGTTGGATGACTTTAGTAATTATTTATTATTGAAAAATACTTTTAACTATCCTAAACTTCTTGTTATCTTTTTACGCATTCAACATTTTTATTTTAGACACACAAGACCATGTGGAAATATTGCTTTGGCTATTAAACTAAACCTTGGTTCACTAATTATCACAAGCCAGAGACTGATCATAACATAGCAGATATGAAAGTTCTACAGTTTAAATGACAGTGATTTCGCCACAAATCTTTGCTCAATAAATATTTGAACCTGCGCAATCTGCATAGAGCTACAAACGTACCGGTGTAGCCGGTCTGACACGAGCAATCGTAGCCGTTCGGCTTATCCAAACATCGACCGCCGTGCTTGCATGGATTAGAAGCGCATTCATTAACTTCAATTCCACAGCGGTGACCGCCCCAGCCCGCCATGCATCTGCAGTGAAACCTGAAATTATTTACGATCATACATGGTACTGAGCAGTCAGTGCTAAAAGCGGTGGGATTACACACCCAACACTAACATGAATTGAGAAGGTTTTGTTATAGAAGTATTGTTTTAATCGTCATATACACAGGTCAATATATCGGTGATTGTGTTGGCTATAACAGCACGGAATTATATAAAGTTCAGCTAGAATCGGAAATTAGTCCTATCAATATAAACGGTAAAATAGAAGGCACGATATTAATTCATTTTATCGCCTGTTGTGAGTGATCCGTTCAGACGAACACGTTTACATGATAATTTGATCGGTCGAACTAGTTTGTTTCTGATGTACAATGGACATGGAGTAACCAGTGTGAGAGCTCCAGGGGCAAATATGCTAAATTTTGGTAACAAAAATAATTATTAAATTTTTATAATTAGTTTTTATGTGTTTCAATTTTGAATTGTACGTAAAGAGTAGAATCGGCCTATAAATATTCGAGGCACCTGGATGCACTGAAAACAATAGCATTAATATGGTACCCATCCGATACGGCAATTGCTAGAGTAGTACGAAGTGAAAAATTTTATGTGCAAAGGTATAGTTGTTCATGAAACTTATTTATAAATATCAAAAGTTTCCCTCTTTGTGCCATTATGAAACAAAATACAGGGTCTTACCATGATAGTGACTTCCACGAAATTAAGAGCGAGAGGCCATCGTAAGACTAATCTTTTTGAAAATTCGACCCGCTCCATAGGAATGCACATATTTAGGTTCTTCAGAAATAATTGTTTCTAACGATACAAACCTAAATTTTTCTAAATTTTTTCGATACTCCCCCTGCTGCACTAAGCTAGCCGGTCCCCACTTGTGGGCCCTCCTACGTTTTCCACATTGCTGATGAATTTTGATCTTAACCCGGTACTCAAATTGCCATAGTCATCCCCTCACGACACTATTATCAGTATTTTCAGCAACGTGAAATACTCGAAACCGCGGAAATACAATATCCGAGTCTCAAAACTTTATCTTTAATTTTGATGAATTGCTGATGAATTTTGATCTTAATCCGGTACTCAAATTGGGATACTCAACCCCGTTCCCCTCACGACACTATTATCAGTATTCTCAGCAACGTGAAATACTCGAAACCGCGGAAATACAATATCCGAGTCTCAAAACGATATAAAAACATTATTTATCTTTAATTTTGATGAAAACAGATAACCAGGTAACCAGATCATTTGACGTGGATTTTGAATCCGCTATTCGTTTCCCGTTTCCGTGTCAAGTCTATTCTAAACGCGGTTCACATGAGAATTAACTGATAAACTGATATACAATGGCAGTTTTTATTGTGTGGCACAAGATACAACGCAAGAACCGTTGTGCCGTAGTTTAAATAACCGTGAAGCTAGCAAATTTTGGACAACTGAGAGGACTTCAATATTATAAATACGTTATTTTTGATCAACTCTGTGCCGTTTATACACAACTGCTTAGACGAGAATTTATAGCTACTAGGAAAATTAAGACTTAAGCAATGATAGCTGAACCAGCACATAAACTGGCTATATTTTGTTTTTATTTTATATACATAGAACCAAAAATACTGTAGCACTTATGAGCTTGCTTGGTAGTAATTAAGAAATGAAAAACTGTTATTGCACATTTTGACATGAAACAGTTCCAAACTACATGAAATCAGAAGCTATCGATTCCGGTAAGCAGGGGTTCTGGCTAGCCCATGTTTAATAGGAATATGCTTAAACGCAATTATCGTTTTTAATACTTACCCAACAACGAAATTACTAAAATAATTTCCGAAATTATCTTTGCTACAATACTGAATGACCTCCAAAATTTAGTCTTCATTTTCTCTATGTAAAAAAGGGATATAATTTCATACTACACCCATTAATAACCTAACGTTTCCTTCAGAACTTACTCACACAGAAGTTTTAACACAGGATCTACGCCGGAAGTAGAAAATGTATCACTCTACTAACTGATCTCATCTAGTGAAATGCTCAATGCTAGTCCCTCGCTCTACTCTTTCTCTCTTGACTTACCGATTTACATCGTCAACGCAAGTCCCACCATTTAGACATGGCTGCGAGGCACACTTGTCGACAGTCGAACTACATCGTAACCCATAGTAGCCGTCACGACAGCGACATTCATAGTGGTTAATCAGATTAACACACGTCCCGCCATTTATACATGGTTCACTTGCACATTCGTCGACGTCTTCCTCGCAATTTTGCCCTAAAATATTCAAATAATAATCGTTAGCTAAATACGGTTGGCTACCGATCGAGAGCATAAACTCTTGAAGAGGACATGCAACTTTTACTTTGATATTTTAACACGGTACTAATTTCAAGCATAATATTGCTTCCTTAAATACTATATCACAAAACAAAAATGCCTAATTAATAAAAATCTTGAATTTCAGACACCTTCGAGTCAACTAAGAAAATGATTAATGTATACAGACTCCTTGACAAAATTGTAACTTATTTATATTGAAGACAGGAGTGAAATTTCAAGCTAAAATTTAACAACTAAACAAAACAACACATTGCCAATCCATTTTTGAAATAAATTTAAGTAGCAAAACGATAGGCAAAACCGGCTGTCCGATTTCGAACAGTTATACGTGAAATTTTGACTCAATTCATGAATATTCTGCGTTGTGTACTTTACAGCTTCGTCCAACATAGTACCGCACGGCGACCAAAGCTATAGCAATTTATTCAACATTTACGGGCGACATACACTGCGAACAACTAGCCAAAATATCCTTATATTCTACAAAAATCTATCATCGACGCATGCGTTGTATGAGCCCTTAACAAAACGAACAATGACTGTCTTACCTTTATAACCAGGTGTGCATTTACAAATGTAGCCGCCGTTAAAGTCACTACACGTGGCGCCGTTTAAACACGGATTGGTTGCACATTGGTTACCAGCATTTTCACAGTGCAAACCTGTAAAACCGAGAGAAATACCAAACGGCAATGTTTTAAACAAGATTATTGTGGGCAATGCACCTGGGTTGTTCTTTTGTCAAGCTAGTTAACGATTGTAAAAGCAATGAACGCATACAAGGTACGATTTTCCGTTAAGAATGTGCACACAATTTGCGATATAGCAACGCCTAGGCGCTGTTCGCGGTCACAATTTAACTCCAATATCCCGCGAACATAGCTGTTCGATACAGAATGTCATTAATTTGACAAACACACGAAATGGACAAATAATCAATGTGCGCGTGCACAAATTGCATCCGTACATCACAGAGCCAATGTTCGCGTTTACAAAAAATGCTAATACCGATGGCAGAAACGTGAACGTGAATTTTGTGCAATTCACTTTGTGATTTTTACAAAACAATTATGGTGTACGCAACTAAAGTGAACTCAAACATAATCAAAAACTGAAGAAATATTAAATTATTGAAATCGGTTTTGTTGACGCTAAAATCTTTGAACCTTGAACAAGTTAGATTCAGCCATGGAACGAAGGCACCCCCATGGCAAAATTTAGTAGGGAATCTTTAAAACCAGTTCTAAACATGTTGAATCGGGGCGCACAGCATTAAACCAAGAATCGATGCTGGTCGACTTTTCTGCGGAGTGTCACACTCTTCAGCTTTTTGTTGTTTTCATCCGCGCTACGTCTTTCGCTGTTACGCCCACAGGTCTATGACCCACCAAGTGGGTTATAAACACGACTACCCCGCTCATATTCTTGGGCCACCAAATCCTGAGCTCCCTGGTTCATGAACGAACCAAGGTCAGCCCTAATCCCTAAAAAAAGGAGAGGTAGTAACTAGGAGTCAAGACTATGACTTTTGCAAATTTTGAATTTTTTTCAGAAATTAGGCAAAAATTTTAGCAAAAATTGGCCAAACATTTTGCTAAAATGAAGGAAATTAAGCCAAATTTTTTCAAAAATTAAGAAAATGTGGCGAAGTCAATTTATGGTAACAATTTGCTGCGGTCAAAATTGAAATTGTTAGGATCACGGAGGGGGAGGTGTTTTCAGGGTCACGCAGAGCGAATGAGGGTTCATCCGCTTCCCTCTATATAAATTCCAGAGTGGAATAGTCCTGTTTGTCGCCCAAAAGTGCAAAAACGACTGTGACATACCGCGGCCGATAACCCGAGAACGCTTAACTGTGTCACACTCTTCAGCAGAACCGACCATCATCGTTGCCATCGCTTTTGCTATTAATCTAAAATTTTTACGTAATCCATCCTTCCGAAGGTGAGTAAGTTGTGACTTACATCGACGGGCAAAAATTTTCGCTATTTTCCCACAACGCCGTCAATGGAAAGTGCACTAGCTGCGCTCGCACCGTTTCAATTAATATATCAATATTAGCACATAAGAATAAGCATACAGCAAGGGTAATTAATCAGTATGTACAACCACGGACAAAAATCAGCACAAAATACTCGATCGAAATCGATCGAAATTTCCATCGTTTTCGGTTAAAACGAAATTTCGATTGTTTTCAATTTTAGCGCAATCAAATAAATTTCTAAATTGTATAAATTTTCGATCAAACGAAATATCTATCGATTGTGATTAAACGAAAAATCCAATAGATTGCGACTTCGATCGCACTTATTCTTGGCCGGGCGGGACTCTATATACCATCATGGTTCAAGAATATTTAAATATTTATTTGACAGTATTTGTGTGGAGCTTTTGTTAACTTTGTTGTCTTGATTTTGTTGTCAAACAAAAAGACTATATTCGACAACTAAAAATTTTATATTATTTGAAATATTACAGCAGTCCATCTGACATCGATAGTTTAGCACTTTGACTAATCCGATTTATCAGTTAAGTCATATAAATTCATTAAGATTCAGTGTGCTCCCGACAAGACATGGACATTATATACTACAGTTGCTGACTTGCAGATAAAACCAATGGAAAAGTATGTAGATTATGATTGTGGAAACCATCAGTTTTGTTGCGCCAGAATGAGTTGTTTGTATCGTGTCAAATTTGTACAAGTTATCAAAAGAAAGATGAATTATTTTTCCTCTTGGTCACCAAATGTAAATGATAACGGCACATACCAGATACACCCGGAGGGCATAAGCAACGATATCCTCCATGTTCGTTAACACACGTCCCGTTATTTGAACAAAGCTTGCCACTTGGCGACAATAGTTGTCGAGAAAATACCTCGATGCACTCATCGATATCTACGTCGCAATGTTCGCCAGTCCAACCGGCTTGACACTGACATTTTGACGTTGCGTAGTTGCCGTTCTGAGTAGGAGCACACAAGCCGTGTATACAACTATTCGGTTGACATGCAGTCAGTGGAAGCTCACAGTTGGTGCCAGTGAAACCTGTTAAACAATGTGTAACGCCTATGACTAGTAATATTTAATTTTTGCGCACAGATTATTACAGTATACAACAGCACGTCTGCCCAAATTTACTCCGATTTTCCAGCATTTCCAGGAGCATTTTAGTCTTTTCCAAGAATTTTCAACTTTATTTTGCTAAGATTTCTGTCATAAAAACGTCAACGCGGGGAACGATACGTATCCATATTCTATTAACAAATATTTCTTATAGTAACTAAAATATATTTAAAAAAGTCCTCTCTGCCATGAGTGTTCCGCTCTGCATTAGATCTGAGTTGGCCAATGATTGAAACCAGCTTCCAAATATTATTGAAAAACTAAACAGAAAACAAAATGCATAAAGTGAACAACTAGACACATGCGAGTGTGAAACGGACCGAGCGCGGTTTCATTTTTAAGTTATCATGTTTAATCGCCTGTAACAGTCTGTGTTTGATAAATGTACCATCCTTAAACCTCTTGAACCCTGAGCCCATTGAAAACACTAAAACCTCGTCGACAATAAACCCACGGAAAACAAGTGATCACGCATCCAGAATTTGTGCTGGTCTCCAGATAACCACGCCATGGTATTCAGCATATCGGAAAACCTATATAGACAATAATTTATTATTCTTGATGACCTGTCCGCAATATGTACCTAAACAACAACTGAAGACTACTTATGTTCTGGAAATCAGGTTCAGTAACCCGTAGAAAACCCATGAAATATGCACCGTGGAAACAAGACAACCAAATCATTGTATTCAGCCTTAATACCTATAATATAATTTTTTGTGATGTCCTGCACGCAATATATAACCAAACAAATGAAAATGGAATACTTTTCGAAAATCGGGTTCGTCGACCGTAAAACCCTCGAAACTACACGGAAATGCATAACAATCAAGTTAGAGTCTAGATAGCAAAACCATCGTATCCAGCGTGTTTGACAACTTAATAATAACTCATTGTAACGTTAAAACACGCAATAACATGCCGAAAATTGAAAAGTCGCAATTTCTGTTATCGCTAAAATTAAGACGCGTGTTATACATTCCAATGATCTTCCCCTTTAGAGTTGGATTTAGAACGGAAAGTGCACCGCAATAATAAATTTGATATACTGATCCAAAACAAACACAACCTTACACACTAGTGCAAATAGTGTATGCATTCTACAAGAAAAAAAATAAGAAAATACGCAAATGTTGCATCTACATAAAATACTTTACTGTAATTCTGCAAAATAATCAATAGTTCCTAAGAAATTTCGGAAAGAACAATGCTGGGAACTGAAAAACCAATAAATCTATCGACATGTACTGTGAGGAAAGACAATTTGTTTTATTCCTTGACATACTAAATAATAATATCAACGTAGTAAAGGCAAACAATCCATTGAAAAGAAACAATCGTCGTTGATTCGCCAAAACAAAGTCATAGAAACAATTCCTATTTACGCTGCTTCTTTTGTACATTTTCACCCCTACAAGAAAGCCAAAACCGCACTGTCTTGCATAACCCCGCGCAGGTCAGTTGCAGAATGGACCAAATTACCGTCTCGCTAATCAGTTGTTTGCAATCTTGCGGGGTTTATAATTTGCCCCTATTAATAAATAGGGGCAATATTACCGTATTATAGAATGTTTACAGTATTGCTTGCAACATCAACACCAAGACTGTCGCTCAGGCGCATGCAGGTATAGACCCAATTACTGCTTAATAACTAGCATATAACTAGTCGCGTCACGATTTAATGTTGTTTAAACCAACGTTAGATACCAAAAATAAAATAAGAAAAAACCCCCCCCCCGCGGGGCTACTTGTTGAAGTGGGCGTTTTCTCTTGTCTACCCAAAGTCGTAACCGTTGAAACCTACGTTGTACGAAAAACTCTTTATATCCTTGCCTGCGCCAACATATGTTTCAACCTTGCTTAGTACCAAAATATCGTCCGTACTTGTTGAAGTGGGCGTTTTCTCTTGTCCACCCAAAGCCGTACCCGTTGAAACCTACGTTGTACGAAAAAACTCTTTATATCCTTGCCGGCACCAACATATGTTTCAACCTTGCTTAGTACCAAAATATCGTCCGTACTTGTTGAAGTGGGCGTTTTCTCTTGTCCACCCAAAGCCGTACCCGTTGAAACCTACGTTGTACGAAAAAACTCTTTATATCCTTGCCTGCGCCAACATATGTTTCAACCAACCTTGCTTAGTACCAAAATATCGTCCGTTCGTGTTGAAGTGGGCGTTTTCTCTTGTCCACCCAAAGCCGTACCCGTTGAAACCTACGTTGTACGAAAAAACTCTTTATATCCTTGCCGGCACCAACATATGTTTCAACCTTGCTTAGTACCAAAATATCGTCCGTACTTGTTGAAGTGGGCGTTTTCTCTTGTCCACCCAAAGCCGTACCCGTTGAAACCTACGTTGTACGAAAAAACTCTTTATATCCTTGCCTGCGCCAACATATGTTTCAACCAACCTTGCTTAGTACCAAAATATCGTCCGTTCGTGTTGAAGTGGGCGTTTTCTCTTGTCCACCCAAAGCCGTACCCGTTGAAACCTACGTTGTACAAAAATCTTTATATCCTTCTGGAATCACCCCACAATTTCAACTTCAGACCACAACCACCCACTTGCAGTACGAAAATCAACCCAAACCCAGCAAACTCTTTAATATCCTTGGCTGCACCTACATATGTTTCAACCTTGCTTAGTACCAAAATATCGTCCGTACTTGTTGAAGTGGGCGTTTTCTCTTGTCCACCCAAAGCCGTACCCGTTGAAACCTACGTTGTACGAAAAAACTCTTTATATCCTTGCCGGCACCAACATATGTTTCAACCTTGCTTAGTACCAAAATATCGTCCGTACTTGTTGAAGTGGGCGTTTTCTCTTGTCCACCCAAAGCCGTACCCGTTGAAACCTACGTTGTACGAAAAAACTCTTTATATCCTTGCCTGCGCCAACATATGTTTCAACCAACCTTGCTTAGTACCAAAATATCGTCCGTTCCTGTTGAAGTGGGCGTTTTCTCTTGTCCACCCAAAGCCGTACCCGTTGAAACCTACGTTGTACGAAAAAACTCTTTATATCCTTGCCGGCACCAACATATGTTTCAACCTTGCTTAGTACCAAAATATCGTCCGTACTTGTTGAAGTGGGCGTTTTCTCTTGTCCACCCAAAGCCGTACCCGTTGAAACCTACGTTGTACGAAAAACTCTTTATATCCTTGCCTGCGCCAACATATGTTTCAACCTTGCTTAGTACCAAAATATCGTCCGTACTTGTTGAAGTGGGCGTTTTCTCTTGTCCACCCAAAGCCGTACCCGTTGAAACCTACGTTGTACGAAAATCTCTTTATATCCTTGCCGGCACCAACATATGTTTCAACCTTGCTTAGTACCAAAATATCGTCCGTACTTGTTGAAGTGGGCGTTTTCTCTTGTCCACCCAAAGCCGTACCCGTTGAAACCTACGTTGTACGAAAAAACTCTTTATATCCTTGCCTGCGCCAACATATGTTTCAACCTTGCTTAGTACCAAAATATCGTCCGTACTTGTTGAAGTGGGCGTTTTCTCTTGTCCACCCAAAGCCGTACCCGTTGAAACCTACGTTGTACGAAAAAACTTTAATATCCTTGGCTGCACCTACATATGTTTCAACCTTGCTTAGTACCAAAATATCGTCCGTACTTGTTGAAGTGGGCGTTTTCTCTTGTCCACCCAAAGCCGTACCCGTTGAAACCTACGTTGTACGAAAAAACTTTAATATCCTTGGCTGCACCTACATATGTTTCAACCTTGCTTAGTACCAAAATATCGTCCGTACTTGTTGAAGTGGGCGTTTTCTCTTGTCCACCCAAAGCCGTGCCCGTTGAAACCTACCTTGTACTTAAAAACTCTTTATATC